>JACCGJ010015494.1:0-18438 GCA_013407085.1 Atriophallophorus winterbourni
CTTCCTTGCAGGCCGCACTTGGTTGTGCAAAGACTAGAGAAGCTGACCTGAAAAAACGCTGAGTGGTGCTGGGGACGCCGCTTTGTACCCAAATTCCCAAGAATCTTCATTGAAGCCGACTCAAATACCAGGAGGAGATATTCGCACAAAAGTAAAAGTAAAGTAAGTTATCCTCATCAAGGAACACAGATTTGGAACCAGATCAAGTGCCAAGCAACTCGGGGGTAGGATGAGTAGATAATAAAAAGAATAGACGAGAAAAGAGATAAAATATAACGTTGTGTCATTCAGTAAATGCATTGGCACTTTTATACAGTCAACTACTGCGTGCCGTATGGTTTTGGAGCTAGGCGAATGTCCTATAGTTATAAGATGAACTGACCAGGATAGTCACAATCAGTCCGGTAAAAATAATGTCAAATTGCCCATACTTGTGCCATGAAATCATAAGTAGCAATGTCGATAATGCGTGTACAGCGGTTTTGGTTTTAGTTTAATAGCGGCAGCAACTATTATAACAAGGATCAAAGTGGGAAAATACCAAATTTGTTAGTATTTTGCTGGCATTATGGTCATAACACTTCTGCTGAAGCGCTATAGCTGACCTAGATGTTTATCACGTCTGCAAGGTTGCGATCCAAGAACACAGAATTCTCAGTGGCTTCTTATGGCTCCAAATCGTGTTCAGCGGCGGTCTTCTTGTAGACATCTTCTTGGAGTGTCTGATTAATCTTGTCTGCTGTCAAGTGAAGCTTGTTATGATGCATGACATTGAAAGCCGTAAGGAAGCTGCATGGATGATGTCGCTCTACTCGTTCACAATACTTGATTGAATGCATTTTTGATTCGTGGTGTAGTAAACTAATCCCTCGACGGATTCATTAGTATTTTAGGTCCCATTCTTCTTTCTTTTTATGATGTTTAACATGTCGTGGCTGTATGGCAGTCAAGCAATCGATCCCAGATCGATAAGCAGGTGTGACCTCCGTTTAGCACTCGAGAGGAGTACCTGCTATTCCCCAGCTTGAAGACGACGCTTCTGTAGAAGTAGTGATATGGATATCTGCTGTTGATGCCTTTAGTTATCTGTTTATCCTGCTTTGCGTTGCATGATACATTGACTGGGTTCAGCCAAGTATTTCAAGATGATTATACCTTGTGTTAACCGATCACGCGGCAGTCGGTAATCATTTGTGCTCTCACGCACATCAACACGCATAATGAAAGCATTTGTTTGCAATCAAAACGATTATTGAAACATTCCAAAAATGTGTTTATTGCAAGTACACCGTTGAACACGGTTTCGAGACAGTCTGAAGTGGAACTAGGCCTTGTGTTAAAAGATCACTGGGACATTAGACCACTGTGATGATATTTTACCGTTCCTGTTTTCTATTACTAACTGTATTCCTATTTCGCACCTTAGTATTACCGTTCTATATTCCAGATTGCATACCTCGGTTTCTAGAAGATTAAAGCCTAGTTCTCGGGCCTTCGACTTTTGATATTCTTACAATCGGATCTAACATTCATAATCACAACAACCACAAGACTCCCCAAAATGGTATTCGTGGTCCAACGGTGAATTAGAACTCATTTCGCAGAGATACTAGTTCCGATATACTTTCAGAAATTGGTTTCTCAAACAAAATACAGGATAAACAAAAATTATACTTGTATACCACTGTTATATAGGATTCTTACAAAGAATATTGCGTGGATGTGGCCGTAATCACATGATTTACAATTCCTACAAATAACAAATCACTTCAAAAACATCGTTCATGTCCCGTGAGTCAAAAAAACATTTAGCTCTAAAGATTGTGATATCTACTTATTTTTACTTTAGCCACTTTCAAAAAGCAAGATAGCCGTGGGACCGATCTCTATATTATTGTGGCCACGCTCGACTTAGCAGCTGCTCTTCTTTGGGTGTAGATTTCGATCTCACAGAACTAAACACGACGGGACTACGAATCAATTATCGTCTCGGGAGTGCGCCAACTACAATTCTGCCGAGTCTTCCACGTACAGACGGGAGAAAAATTAGGCTTGTTGACCAACAGGCTTGTCTACATAATGGTGAGCTGAGACGGATTGTATGTGTCAGTGTTTCGTTGGACAGCCTTGTGTGAGTGGCTCGATTGTTGCCGGAAGGAAATCGACCAGAATTATCTCAAATGCCGTATTTACAACCGAATTACGAAACATCCATCAGTTACATTTGTTTAGCAATAAGCGAACATTCGATCCATAAGCTACAAGTAATCTTTACTATCTCCAAAATTCATAACGTTGAGAAAATTTTGAGGGCTAAGTTTAAGAATGTGTGATCGCGGAATGAAAAACATACTGAGACCATCCTCGCAAGTTCCAAAGAAATTTGAACTAACATGATTGAATAAATTCATCATTGGAAAATAACAGAAGGCGATTCTTAGGGTACGTATATGAGAAATCACAAGTTTGGAGGCATGTAAAAACGCTGTCGGTACTCAGCTGCACACAGAAACACACTGGAGTTTTATTTTCATTTATTATATCTGTCTAGTCCTGTGTGTGATGTGATGTGAAAGCACAAGCTTGATTCAGGCAAAGTGCCGCACAGTCAGACTGCACATGGGCTGAGATACTGTTAGGTTGCCCAGGCCTAGACAGATATGAAAAAAGAAATAGAAAGAAAATAGAAATGGTAGTGAGACTCCAGCGCGTTTCAGCATGCAGCTCACTACCGTTGGCCAATCAATTTAGCACGATGTTAGCCGCACAGCACAGAAATACTGCACGATTGCACATTCTAACAGTATCTTGGTTCACATGCGGTCTGTATCTGTGAGGCATTTTGCCTGGATCAGGATTGTTAAAGTTGCGCTTCCCACTCGATCATGCATTATGAAGGTCAACCATCTCGGATTGTTAATAAGATGTGTCGATTAAGTTGGACTACGGGTTATCCCAAAGACTTTATTTGTTTATAAATCGTTTAACTGAGACAATTATCTTAAATGTTATTTTAAATTATCGAATACTATTTGCTTAAATATGATCAATATGCTAACAATTTTGAAAAAATCAAACGGCATGCCATTAAAACTACGGAAAGCAGTTATCCCAAAATCAAATCGCATTTTTTCGTTCTCATTTTAGAGAGAATCTGACGTTTACAGATTTGGCCTGTTGCTATCCATCAAAGCTAACGGCACTAACATACCAGAAGTCAAAGCATCTGAAGTAGTTTTCAGAGAATTGAGTTGTCAAAATAGATTATTTATCATGCTCAAAACCAGCTGCAGAGAGCCACCGAGTATGTGCTGGCAAAATAAAAGCGAAACCAGGAAAAAGAAAATCAAAAACATGATAAGAATGGACAGAAAATATTCACTAATTTTGTATAGAAAGTATGATAAAACTAGTACCGCGGTACGCTTAATATCATAATAACCATTTAATGGATTTTTGTTTTTCCTTCCTCCCAATACGTTACTCAATTTTACATCCTTTCCAGAAACATATATACGGAACTACGCAGATTTATCTCCCATGTTTTGACTGTTATGAAACTTTCGGAAAGACGACGAACCTGCTGAACTACATCTGACCCCTTGTATTGACTATCCTATGGTTATGTTTTAAGATGTTAGCTTTTTGTACCATAATATACTATTGACTATTGAATTTTAAACATAAAATTTTACAAAGAAATAATTACTTACAGCATGGTTTCGGATACATAAATAGGCATCAATCAATGCGCGAGAGGACTCTTTGAAAAATGGAAACATATTGATTTCTTCAACCACGGTCTCTTTTGCTGGCAGGCGGCAAATGCGGGCTGCTTTCTCACTAGGTGTCATTGTATCTTCGGAATCTTCGTCGCCATCTGCAGGCTCTTCTTCGACACTGACGCTCTCTGCATCATCTACATCGATAGCGCCCTCAGTCAAACGACGGTCACTATGCCTGCGACCATCAGGGACTTCTGCGTTAGAGTCATCGTCTTCATAATCATCCTTTGCAAGATCACGCGATTGTTCAGCTGAATCAAACCGTTCAGTTGACGGCTTCATTTCAGCTGACTGACTATCAGATTCGTGTCCACCTTCCTGAAATTTGGGGCGAAAAAACGAGTTATAGTCATGACAAACTACGGGATATAAAACAATAGAGGACAAAATAGCGACAAAACAAAAACTGAACACGAGAACAAGAAACTTATGAGCAAGGAAGAACACAGAGTATAGTTAAATTCTAAACGCCGTACATTACAATGGGTTAGAAAGAACGATTCAAAACGGAACGTTAAATCTAACAGCGATTGGACATAATAAGTGATTTAAGAATCAATAACATTTGTGCATCTGACTTTTACATTTTGAAAATGTGAAAGTTTGTAACAATATCGTTTATCGATATTTAGAAACGAGGAGAGTAGTTGGCTTCCGAAAATTTACTAAGAACTACTATTTCGAATGTTTGAAACTCGAAAGATAGAAACCATAAAATTCACGGGAAAGACAGTCTAAGTTATCTATAACTATACTTACATCAGTTTGGCTTGATTTAACAATATCATCATTATCATCTACACTCCTTTCTGTCGGCGTTCTAGATATTCTTCTTCCTCTACGAGATGGCCTTCCGCGAGGCATTTTAAATCGACGGTGAAAATGGCCTTGGGTCAAAAGGTCAACCAAATGTCTATTCAAACTAAATTTATTAAAACATTTATCATTGAAATCCAGAATAAAATCGCTTGAGTATATCTAAATCAGAAAAAAAGTTCAAAGTAAAGTTTTCTCAAATGATTGAGGCGCTGGACTGTAAGTAACTGATATGCCAATCGATCAATCAGAATTTTTCCCAGCATTTTCATTATGAATACCTTTCAGATTTGTGTTATTTCTCTTTTATTTCCAGCCATTGCAACGGCTAATGATATATTGAGTGTTATACAGCTTGTTTTTTGGCACACACTTTGTTTTACCTGAAAATAAAAGAGCGGAAAGCGATATTATTTAAGCTGATGGTGACACGTCAACTATTGAAAAATTGTGCATACAATGATAATATGAATTTGCTCGAAAACAGTTTTTAAAACTGGTTTTCCGCAAAAAAACGCATACAAATGAAAAAATCTTTTAATTATAAATTCGTCGATGAACAGACTTCAATCCACGGCAAGTACTATATTTTAACTCCCTGTCACGATGCATTCAAAACACTTTTCACGAGTTTTGTCTTAGTGTGAGTAATCGGGTCACCAAGCAGCATTCTCCACAATTTTGCAACAGCAAACTCGTTATAATCGTTTGATAAGATTAAGACGATCATGATTTTTTGTGAGAAATAATGCATCCTCTGTGAGGGGATAGTTCAACCGTTCAGCAATCAGATTTTGTAAGATATCGGCACCAAAACATTTACGTTTTTGGATTTTTCTTTAGTTGGATGCAAATTTCAACTGGTTTCACAACACTTTACACAGTAAAATATATTGCTTCGATGTCAATCGATCTTCCAGGTTATTCTTATGGTATGGTAAATTAATAGCTTGACTAACCCGACGTCCAGCTTAAGGTGTATTTTAGTCGGAGCTTGAGAATTCCAATGTTATTTCAGAGAAGAATAATCTAGCAAGAAAAGCCATTAGCATAGATCAATGCAACAGGTCTGATATGATGAGCCTTTTGTCACAAACAAATTCACAGATTTAGAAAGCAACTTTTAATGAATCGAATCATGCTGGGTTTTATCACACATGAACAATAATATATCGCTAATTCATCGCAATTTGAAGTATGTTGATGCTTGGTAACTTACAAAATATATTGTATTCAAACAACCTATGAGTCGCACACACCAATCAATGTAACATAGGCAGAAAGCATATTCGCAGACTCGCCATCAATAATTACATTAAGTACAGATGCCATCCATGCGAATACCAGTGGGAGATCGATGAGATGAATATTTTCTGTTAGTGCTTATGTTCAAATGAACTATGGCATGAAGTCTCAATGCGTTCCTCAAATGACATTTCATATTATTCGATATTGTTGCGGAAATTTTATTCGATTTTGAACGGATTAGAGCATGGTGAAGACTCGTATATGTGCAAAAGTAGATCAGGTAGCATCGACAGCGAGTTAGCATCGAAAGAACAGGAAGCTATGCTGCTCACTCTGTGGATTCTTATCTTGTAACTTCAAAAAATAGTTCCGCATAACGCTGATGCTGTGCGATGTGGAATATGCTTCGATTGGATGCATATTCGATGTGGTGGATTGAAGCTACAGATATATATCTGGTTCCAGGAGTATTCATGCGAAATCATTCGCGCGATATATAAGTTATGCCTTCAACCGTATAGTGTTAAGTACGCAGATAGCCAGCATGGAACAACGCTTTTTAGAATTCTGCACACATTTCAATCTTTGTGTCAGTAACACATTTTTTGAAACAAAACCACAGCATAAAGTGTCTTGAAAACATCCTCGCTCTAATCAATTTCATCAGCTGGATCTTATTTTTGTTAGGCGCACTAATATAGGAAGAAAACTTCTCACCAGATCATATCAAAGCGCAGAGTGTGACACTAATCATTCACTGGTTTGTGCAAAACTGAAGCTTCCCGACACGAAATTTCACCGCACCAAATTGTCGGCTAAGCCTAGGATAGACGACACTCGCATATGCAAACCTAAGCTACCCGTTCAATTTTCAAAAGATTTCACAGCCGAGTTCAGCAAGACAACACCACTCGAATCAGCTTTTAGAAACTCAAAATCGATAAAAAGCTGTATATGCCGAGTCGCACTTACCACTTTCGGTCGAAGAAAGCTCGAACGAGCGACTGGTTCGAAGCAAAAGCTTCTGAGATGACTGTTGTGTTGGATGAGAAACGGTCAGCATTCTTGAGGTTCAACGGTATGCTAACAGATGAAAACTTGCGAATTATAAGTGCAGCTAGAAATAAGGTCCAACAGACAGCAAGACGATGTGCAAATGACTATTGGACAGAGATTAGCTTTAGTATCCAAAAAGCTGCGGATATTGGAAAATTTCACGGTATGTATGATGGGATCAATAGAGCCATTAGTCCAAACAAACATAAAACGACTCCTATTAAGTCTGTATCTTGTGACCCGATTGTGGGCAAAACTCAGTAGATGGGAAGATGGATGGAGCACTTCTCCTCTCTTTACTCTAGGAACAGTATGGTTTTGCCGCATGTACTTGAAAATGACGAGCGGTTGCCGAGTATTGAATATCTAGATACTCCGACTACTCTTGATGAGCTCAATAAGGTAATCGACCGCTTAGCGAAAGGGAAGGGTCCTAGTGACGACGGAATTAAACCTGAGCTCATCAAGTGCTGTAGAACAGCAATATTACAACCTCTTCACCATTTGCTTCTTCGGTGCTGGCACGAGGAGTGTATCCCACATGAGATGAGAGACACAACGATCATCACGCTATTTAAGAATACAGGAGATAGAGGCGACTGCAACAATCACAGAGGAATCTCCCTTCTGAATGTTGTAGGCAAATTGTTTGCTAAAGTCGTACAGATCCGGCTGCAAGTTTTAGCTGATAGAATTTACTCCGAATCTCAAAGTTGCTTCCGCGAGGGAAGATCAACCGTTGACATGATCTTCTCCCTGAGACAACTTCAAGAAAAGTGTCGGGAATAACGTATGCCATTATACACTATTTTTATAGATTCAACTAAGGCATTCGACTACTTCAGCAGGGAGGGTCTTTTCAAAATGCTTGATGTGATAGGCTGCCCCAAAAGACTCCTTAAGCTCGTAATTTCGTTCCACTCAAGCATGAAGGGCTCGCCATTTTAACGGTTTCAGCTCAGAAGCCTTTGAAATTCGCCGAGGCGTCAAACAAGGGCGCGTTCTTGCTCCCCCGCTGTTCGGCATTTTTTGCTCTGCTTCTGAAGCACGCTTTCAGGACAGGGACAAAATAAATTTACCTGCGCATGCGAATTGATGGCAAGCTTTTCAATCTGAACTGGATTAGAGCACAAACCAAGGCATGAAATTTGCTAATCCGTGACCTGCTGTTTGCCGACGATGTAGCCTTCATTGCTCACTCCCAAGAGCATATCCAGTCGCTAATGTACTGTTTTTCGTTGGCATGCGAAAACTTTGGGATAACAATCAGCATGAGCAAGACCAAAGTCCTTGGTCAGGGGACTTTATGGCCTCCCATCATCACTGTTCGAAACTGTCAGCTTGAATCAGTACATCATTTCACATACCTTGGTTCAATCGTTGCGGATAACCTCTCGCTACGCACAGAGATTGATAAGCGGATTGGCAGAGCAGCTGTCATTTTGTCCCGATTGAACTCTCGTGTTTGGGGTAACCGCAAGCTGACTGTAAAGACAAAGATTATTGTATACAGTGCTTTACTGTACTGCGGTGAAACCTGGAACACCCACGCAAGATGAGAACTGAAGCTGAATACTTTCCATCTACGAAGCTTCCGTTGTATCTTTAACATATCGTGCATCGACAGAATGATTAATGCTTAAGTGCTTTCAAAAGCTGGTCTACAGAGCATGTTCACCCAATTGCGTCATCGCCGCCTGTGGTGGCTTGGTCATGTTTACAGAATGGAAAATGGTCGTATTCCGAAAGATCTACTCTGGTGAGTTATAAATATGAAGTCGACCATTGGGCAGACCGCACTTGCGGTACAAAGACGTTTGCAAAAGAGATATGAAAGCTCTTGTCTTTGACCCGACGAGTTGGGGAGATCTTGCTTTTGACCGCTCACTTTAGAGGCATTGTGTAAAGCGTCGTCTGCAAGCTGAGGAGGCGCAAATACAGCTCTTGGCTGCTGAACGCGGATCACGCCACCGGCGTGTAACTGATGCAATACAACCGAGTTTTGCTTATCGTTGCCAGCGCTGCGGGAGAGATTGTTCCTCCCGAATCGGACTGTTTACTCATTTAATAAGCTGTAAAATGTGAAAACTCATGCGATTGTGATGTACATCCATGGTCGACATCGACCGAAGGAGGCCAACAAGTCAGCAAGAAGTCAACATTGCTTTTGCTTAAACCTCTTATGGTCTCTATAAAGTGAACCTAGATAGTGACTTACCTTCAATCGATGACAAAGACCAACACTTTTTGGACCATGCTTGTCTGCACTCCCACTATGCACGTGCTTTCGCTGACGTTGCGTCCTCACCTGCACTAGGTTTGAAAAAATGCCTTTATTTCTGACGGTGCAAAGAACGTTTTGGAGCTAAAAAAAGTTCCCGCGTCATCATACACAATGGCCGAATGAAACAGCAAACTCGGCCATGGGCATGATTAAACAGGAACATGATTTCTCCTTAATCAGCTCATTTCTCCTGTTCGACGAACGGAAAAAGCGTGTAACGTTACGCACATCGTTTCGTCTAGGTTGCAGATCATGCCAGGTGAACGCCCCAGTCATTTGAAAATTGTGTTAGACTTCGATGAACAAATGAACTTATCGCTAACTAAGGGTAACTGTTTTGAGGGTAGCCAACTTCGACCCCTGCGCGACCTCTCTAAGGAGGGTCGGATAAAGATTCGAAAAGCTACTCGATAGATTAGCGAGCGAAGGGTGTCGTGCGAAACGATCTTGTGCATTGTGGATTCTCTGATTGTGACGATGAGACCAAACGTTTATTAGGAGCCTCCGATGATGTGCATCCGGAGGGCTCATGGTGTTTAAAAGTGATCTATTTTAAACCGAGGAGCTTGAAAATTGAACTCCTTGAGCGGATTAGACAAAACATTCATGCCATAATTGCGTTGACAAAAACTAGGTTTTTGCCAGAGCAGGATGACACTGAACTGGATATAGTATCATGCGCTCTGATGGAGCGACATCTAGAATCCGTGGTGGGGTGGAGTTATATTTCTAGCAATATATTTCAGTCACCCAAATAGTCCGTTTTCAGCAGACTGCCGTTCTTGGCAATAGCATATGATGTCGCATAAGGACGTCTTCCTTTGTCACAATAGGTGTCTTTTATCGTTTTCCTAATAATCAGGCTAATACAATGATATCGCAGATCTGTCACCAAGGCAGATCTTCAAACTGCTCGATTGTGGGGGATTTCATTGCTCATAGCATTTATATGGCTCCGCTTGATGTCGACTCTATGTTATTCGATCGGACTTATTAGACGCAGTAGTTAATGTGGACCTCGTGCAGCATGTTTCCCTTTCTGAACACAGTATGACCTACTGGGTGTGAGTCCATTTTGAATTTGGTATTCACTCCAATGCCGAGTGATGTTACTGAGATACAGACTGAATCACCAACAGGTTGTACGCGAGCATACTACCTTTAGTTTTCTATGGAAGCGTAATGGTTTCTTTGCGCCAGACCCCATTTCCAGAAGGAATTTTTGAATGTGGACGCGGATAAGGTTAGTGATGTTGCCACAGTATTCATATGTTGGTTTCACGAGCTCTCTCAGATGTCTTGTGCTATCTGCTGGCATGGTTATTTAAAGATATTTGTAATGTTAGGTGTCTTAACACAGGAATGGAAACATGGTATTATAAAATTTATGTTAAAGGAGGGTCCCTAGGTGTCCTGTAAATTACATGCACTCACGTTGACTTATGTGATGGGAAATTTTTTAGAGGTTGATAAACGGTAAAATAGAGGAATTTCTGTCAGTCTGTGAGCGTTGGTGCCTAAAACAACATGGATTTAACAAATATCGCTCATTAGTAACTTGCTCCTGGAGTCAGAAAGCGGGTGTGCTTTGACTGATTCTGGTCAAGCAGTTGATATTGTTCTTATCGACTTCAGTAAGGCGGTCAAACGGGTGGCCCACCGCCGACTGCAATTCAAATAAGATGGCCTATGTATTACGGAATTTCTTCGAAAGTAAATTGTCGCATTCATTTCAAGCGATCAAATCCCGTGGAGATAAATGATGTTTTGTATACAGAGGTTATATCGAGTTCTGGAGTGCCTCCGGGTCCTGTTCACGCATGTTGTTATTCAATTGAATTCAATTTTAATGGTCTAAAACGATTTATGCGTGCATCTCTACAGACGCGTTTGTCATCGATTCGCTCGTTTATTCGCTGATGATCTGGAACTGTGTGCCTCTGTATGAAGACCACGAGCAACTGCAACGACCAACTAAGGATTAATTCAGATGTACAAATTGCTAGACAATGCCTGTAAATAAGGACAAGTCAGTCGTCGTGCTCATAGGTTCCATTGGCACTGCTGGGGCACATTCTGAGAAGTAAAACAATTAGAGCGGATTCTCGGCATGGATTCATTGGAGCCGAAAGCGGTCACTTGCCAGAGAATAGGCAGCGCTACCAGGATACACCTGGCCATAAAGCGTCCGTTTTCTGTCCGGTATATTTTTCATTCGATTTTCTAGGCGCACTTTTGTTCTCCGTTAGAATATTAGCTACTCATTTCGTTTTCGTAGTCTCAAAGAAACTGCAATTTCTCGGAGAGCGTACAAATGAGGGGTACTAAGATGATGCATGTTATGCGTCACCTCGGGTACGAGGATAGACGGAGCTTATTAAAACTTTATTAACTAGAAGTTTGAAAGTGATGGTTTGAACTGCTACTGACATATCTGATCCTTCTCGGTAAACTGATGATGAGTTTCTCCGGTTATTCCAAATAGTGGGTGAATCAAAGACTCGTGGGTATGAGTTGGAGTCGAGAACTGAACGACCTATTGTCTGTACCATCAGAAGAGCTATTCAAAAGCCCGTTGGATTAGAATTTGTTCAGACGGATGAACTTGGTCGCCTGAGTGATGTAGTGGTATTCATCTGCTCTCAGTGCTTGCCTTGTCGACAGACGTCACCCATTTTTCTTGTTCTGAAAAAGCTTAAACGGGATTCAATCGGTTTTACTTTCGACCACGAAGCAGGCGGAAAATTAAAAATCAAATTCTGAGGCAACAATGTAGCTGAAATATTATTAGTTAACATAAACTTCCCGAAAATTGTTCATTTGAAGGAAACAATCTTCTCAGCCTACAGTTAAAATCCAAAACAGCATTTTTGATCATTCGAGTAACGTCAAAATAAACCGAGTGTTTTGATGGTTGTAGGCAAACAATAAACTTGTGCCGATTCCCAAACTAATAATGTTTCAGAATTCAGTGGAAATATTTGCCAACAATAAAACGCGAATAATTCAATATATAAAAAGGAGCACGACATTCAAAAAATGCGCAGCCTAGTTTAATTTTGTGATTTAAACATCTCAACAATTAATAGAAACAGCTGAGTGGATATGAGTCCGAAAAATGGGAAATGTCTAAAAATTGGTTACGTACGAATTATTTAAATTTTGTGCCAATCCATGTGAAATAATTTGGCGTGACCGCATTAAAACTGGGCGTCTAATTTTAGCGTATAGCAAAACGACCGCAGACTGACAAAGCTGAATGATCCATGAATAAGATGCTGTTGCATACTAGGAGATCATAAATGTACTAACGTTCTGAAAAGCAAGATAAAAGTTTATGCCCATGGGATGCACAATGCAAAACAAATCAAAATTATAAATTCATGCCATTGGTATATAGGGTTCTCACAAATAACCGCTATGTTCAAATACAGAATCACAAAGTGATAACTGGCCAAGCGCACGAGGTGTTTACAAAAGACCAATCTATTATGGTTATCACATCCCTGTCCCCTACAGACCACTACCGGTTCCTCGCTGTTTGCCTTCATCAGTTGTAGTCAGTAAGATTAGTTTCAGTTTACCTTGAATCAGTGATATAGTAGTGAACATAGTTATTCTTGTATGTCACCTTTGGATATATTAATTTTATTCAACAATCTTCATCTTGTTCAGGATCGTACTGTCCTGATGATTGTGTAATGAAACTCCACGACACCTTAATATTTGAGTCGAGCAAAGTGCACAGGTTTATAAGTCAACCGCATTAAAAATTCATTTCCATGAATTGTTCACCATACCTCATATAGAATATTGTAACATAACATATAACAACACAAATAACTCAGATAGAATCGTTTTAAAAGAGATAAAACGTTCTTTCACAAAATCCATTTTAGGTTATAACACCGCACAACCTTATAGGAAAAATGTGTACCTAGACGCGATATGGTTTCGAAGAATCAAACACAATCTCCTTCTATTATTTATAATGCTGTTATAGGATATTATTGAAATAAATTTGTATTTACGTATACGGCAAAATTTCCGATAATACTTTAGAAAAAAGCAAATAACAATAAACTAACAAAATTCGGTGTAAATGTATGAAGCGATTTGTATATGATTGTATATGCTTTACTGTGAAATCATTTCTTCCAAATGAATTCAAGGCACACCTGGCATCTAATTCAGATTGATAAAATAAAGGAGCTAATTAACATAAAAATCCAGCTTGATGATATTTAAATCTATGAAATACCGTGTTATTGATTGTGATATTGTTTTATACGATAACACATTTGATATCACAAAATATTTGAATCAATTTTACCGCCGTTTTGAGGTCAGAGTTAAAATAAAAATCTTACTCAGGAACATCTTCGTATTTGGACTGTTTGTTACAAAAGTTAGTAAGGCAAATAAAAACCTCGGTCCATCGAATACCCATTGAAACAAATGCTGAATTGCGATCACGTAAACCAAATTGATGATAGATCGGCAAATTTATTCTGAGGTAGATTATATGTCCAACTAGAAAAGATGTTCGGGACAGGCTCATAGTGAAAATAACTGCTACCCAAAACGTATTTTAGCTCCATTAACGAGGTTCCATTAGCAATAGGAGAATCCAGATAAAAATGACGAGAAGATAAAAGCAGTCAAATGATTTGTGAGAAAATATTCAAAATTCTAGCTCTATGATCATGCCTAATACGAACGACAAATGTTTTTAGCAATTATGAAATATCAACGAGGTAGATTTTTCTCAATTCTTTGATGACAACATTCCTTGGATGTAGATATTTTGATGCAAATCAGGTGAATGAACGCTGACGTACGGATTTTTGAGATGGCGATATAAGATATTTCAATCTAAATGTGGAAAAATTGAGATCCAAGAGTTTGGTGTATAGTGATTGAAAATTATCAACAGGAATATTATTAATAAGTCGATCAAATTACAAAATGGTTTTTTGATTCTAATTTCCAAGATGCGTTCGTGGGAATTTGAAATAGCGGAAGAAATGGTTTGATATAAATTCTTATCAGCACGTAGACTTTTAAAACGCGTGCAGGAGAAATAACAATATAGAATTATAAAACACGAGGTAACATAACAAACAGGGTGATGCGAGAGATCAGGTTAGTCCTAACTTCAAGACAGCGTAAAATGAGATCATGCATAATTTATTAAGTAAAGAATTATGATGAGTAGTTGAGATTAGGCTATGGAAATTGGTGTTTCTAAGATACTTGACAAACTTCTCTCTGCTGAAATATGTGGATTTAGTTCTGGAAGATTGCTACACAAAGCGTCACGATTATCGCCACGCAGATTAGTAAATACAAGTTCTACACATCATTCGCGAGTTGAAAGCAATCATCTCCTTATAGATCAGTTAGTGATTTCATTTAACTCAGTTAAGAAATTATATAGAAATCTGGTGCTAGGTACCGCAAATCCAACGACCACAGTATGAACGTATCTGAGACTAAATATTAAGGGCGTTACTGGAAGTACGGTAAAGTTGTCAAAAAGTAATATGAGAAGAAAAATCGAACCTTGAAGTAATCCCTTCACAGTTGCGAGCAGGAAAGAACGCATTTCTTTTACTTTGACCAATTGACATCTATCCCGAAAGTATCCGATTATCCACTGCGTGGTTAACTGATTCAAGATTCATGATTTAGGAATTTGTGGTCACACCAAGCACATAGCTTAACAATTACCATATCATTGTAGATATTCCTTCATGAAAACTATAGTCCAGTTGAATACTTACTATAAATCAATACGCAGGTGTCGCTAAATCGTTATGCGAAGAACAAGTGTTCAAATTTCGAATGGAAGTTTCGACACTGAGAGCGATGACAATAGTTTCGGCGATGGCATTCCAAAGAAACAGACACTTACAGAGTAAATTATCGGAGAAAGCTGATACGGGATTTGGAAATTTGTAGTGTATCTTAGTGTCTGCGTGTATGCTGGGACTCACGGTATTCGAATAAATGTTTAAAAGTATGATGTGGGGTATTTAATATTTTGTATGTTAGTATCACATCACTCCGGAGGCTTCGTTGAAGTGAAGTAGCTAGTCTAAAATTTTGCAATCGTTCCTCGTATGTTAGTTTTCCGAAAACCAATTACTAGCTTGGTTGCACGATAGTATACTCTATGGAGCAATAGTCTATTGTATTTTAACCACGAAGACCAAGCTTGTGATGTATGCTCCATGAATGGAAAATCAGTAGGATTTCATTATGGTGGGTAACTTTCCAGGCGACAAGGTTCTTGAAATCCATCGCAGCATGAATAGAAGCTAAAGAGCACACTTATAGCTGACCTCACAATGTAAGCTGTTCTTTAACCTGCTGCATACTCAGACTCCAAGTTCACATCACGTCTAGGTCCAGCTCAATATCTTCTTCTCAAAGTGATAATGGTACTAAAATAGCTTACTAGATTTCGAAACCTTGCATTTTGGAAAATAAATGGCAGCTTATTTCGTACAGACCATTCACAGATAGCATCTCAATCACTTTGCAGTTGTACACAGTCCGTAGTTGATTTTATGCGCGTCTAAAGTTTAATATCACCAGCAAAAAGAATCAACTTGCATGGAAGCGTTTCTTGTAGGTCGTTGATCTAAACCAAGACAAGTACTGGCTCGAGCACGAAAACTTGTGGTACGCCACTAGAGTCATCAATAGCCTGTGATTGTACCGCGTATGATCGAGCGTACTCCTTGCGCCCACTAAAGTAACTTTCAGGCTATACTAAAAACTTCCCGCTGATTATTATCTGCTTCAGCATTTGTAGTTGTCAAAAATGATCAACTCGTTCAAAAGCTTCAGACATATCCAGATAACAAGCGTGGATACTAGCTTCTTCGTCAACCGCTTGGGTCTAGTCGTTTAACACCGTCAACAAGTTTGTCAAGCATGAGCCAGATTTACAAAAACCATGCTGCGCTACAGATATTATATATTGTGATTCCAAGTGATGGACTATTTTTTCCGTCACTATACGATCTAGATTTTCGGATATCACGGAGTGGTAGGTGAAAAGACCGTAGTTTGCAGGATCTTAACGTCTATCATTATTGTAGATAAATGAAATTACCCTTGTCTTCAACTCTGTTGGTACCACTCCTTCGGTTAGAGAATGTTTGAACAATTCATTTAATTGGTTCACCTAGCGGCAGGTCACGGTGATTTCAGTACAGTTGGTGTCATTTCTTCCGCTCCTTGGATTTCGTAGGATTTATCCGACAGTAATTTCATTGTATACTCGCGGAAATGACTTCGATCTTAGTTGACTGTTGCGTCACAGATGATGGCGTTGATACTTCACTCGATCTAATCGTTAACGGACTAAATATTGTAACATAAAATTGAGCTTTTTTCTTTGCTGATACCGTTATTCAATCGGTAGTAAGAACAGAAAACACTCCTGGTTTCGCGCTTGATCGAGCATTGATAATTCGATATGGAAATTTAAGATTTTCTTCCATTTTCAAAGATTGAAAACGTTGGTAATTTTGCTTGACATTCTTGATGAGAGTGTTTACTTTGTTTCGAATTCTTCTAAATTGTTGCCAGAAATTATCAGTCCTGTTACTTATGTGTTGAACCCAAGCAGAGTTCCTTTGCTCGATCCATTTTTATGCGACTACGAAGCTTACAGCGAAATTCGCTTGCCCTTCGTTAATCGAAAAATCGCGAATTTTGATATATGTTTGACTGAAGCCTGTCTGTGAGTGCGGTGCGACGTGATTCTGTGTTGTAATAATCAAGCACTCGCCAATTTACGGTGTGAATCGACTGTGTTTTTATAGTAATTTTTCAAGCTGCGCACCATCTACAGATCGAAACGCAGTTGTGAAGTCAAGAAAGCATACCTTGACAGTTTGTGACCTCTGGTCGAGTTAATGTAACACAAAAACGTCAATCGTTGATCTGTGTAAGGATATAAAGATAATTATCCTCCATATCATATCTTTGAATCTTGTGAAAAAAATGCAATGTTTTGAAATTTGTCTGTGGACCTCTCGGAAATCATATAAATATCATCTGCTTCCCGGCTCACAGTAATGGCGCCAGTCGAAAGGCGTCGGTTGGAGATCAAAGGTATCGGTGTAGAGATCGATGGTGAGCAGACTCTCAGTACCATTGTATAGACCCCGTCAGAGTCTGGTGCCTTATGCTACTCTAAGTTAAAGGTGTGTCAGAAAAATGTAATTGAAAACCTCACATCCCAACACGTACCCAAAGAAAAAGATAGAGTCAAGTAATTCATTCTTAGTGCAACTCAACTATAACGCACACAATTTTGAACATTTGGTACGGAAACGATGACAACAGATCCGTGGTTCGGTCATGTCTGCAGGATGGATCCCAGTTCGCATACGAAGGTAGCCATGCACTGGCATCCGCAAGGTAAACGAAAAAGGGGACGGCCCAAGGAAACTTGGCGCATAACGTTGGAACGCGAACTACATGCACAAGGATTCACGGTGCTGACGGCAACGGAAGCAGCGACAGACCGGAACCACTGGCGTGAAGTTGTCTTCGCCTCGTGTGCCACCCGGCACGGAGAGGACTGAATGAATTAATTAATGTAAAGCCTGATGTGCACAAACCATATTTTTTAATCTCCACCCAAAATTTGTGAAATGATGCGATCAAACAAAATAAATACAATGGCATGTAATATAAACTAAAGCTTCGTTAAAATGTATTGAGGTGGTAACAATTAAGGGATTAATGGCTGATCGTCAGAAAGGTTTTCAGAGGTTTTGTGTTTCAACGGAAATAGAATTAGCTCAACGTTTTCGGATGGCTTGCTTTGCGTGTATCTACATTTTCAAAAGACCATTTAGCGGCTTGTTTACTTCAAACAATGTTAAATGTTTGCAAATTGAAATATAGCTTTCATGTGAGAACTAAGCTAAGTCCCACAATCGGTGCAATGCAGCACCGGTAACTGTTTAGAATATTTTTCAACATTCCAATAACAGCATGGTGGTTAGTTTTTGTTTGAAGCCAGATTTTTATTAATAAGTTGTATATGACGTTCGAAAAGCAGGACGGAAGCACACGACCGGTTTCGCGGTTGTTTGTGTCGCTCATCAGGTATTATGCGAGTATCCTGACCTGACATTCGAACGCCGATTGAACTTTGTGCTAAACCCAATTATTTGCGATTGAGGGATTAAATACTCATTTGTAAATTGAAATTTAGCT
>JACCGJ010015495.1:0-14971 GCA_013407085.1 Atriophallophorus winterbourni
GCTGGGTTTTTCCACCCAGATCTGGGTTTTTTATAGCGGTGCTGGGTTTATGGGTTTTAATATCCAAATTTACGCGAAATCTGGGTTTTTTGGGCTAAGAATTTACAAAATGCAAATATTATTTATAATACACTCACAAAATGTTGCAAAAATTAAGTTTGTGACGTACTTAGCTCCCGTACGTATTCATTATCCGTTCGAACGATGTTCATGCTCCGATTGCATTGGCTACAATGCGTGGTCGAGTCACGAGATCCAACACCCACGCGAAAAAATCGATCGTACATGATGCAAGATGGAATTGCACATTACGAAAGAAATGAAATATCAAAAATCCTAAAAAAACAAAAGTTTTCAATATTAATTGATGAGAGCACGGACATATCAGTGACACAAATATTAGTCATAGTTGTTCGGTTCTTTGATGTGCAGGCTCTTCAAGTCAAGGATGCTCTTCTGGATGCTGTTGTGGTGAAAAATGGCTCAGCGCATGGTCTGTACGAAGCTGTTAAGTCTACGTTAACAAAGGCAAATATTCCTATGAGTAACATCGTAGGATTTGCCAGTGACAATTGTTCGAAAATGATGGGTACAAAGAGTGGATTTCAGAGGTTATTGAAAGACGATGTTCCAGGTGTGTTCGTAATTGGCTGTGTTTGCCATTCATTTGCACTTTGCTCAAGCCATGCAGTGAAGGTTTTACCTTCATTTCTGGAGTCATTCTTAAAAGACTTAACGTGCTATTTTGCTCGAAGTAGTAAACGTCAAAATGATTTCAGAATGATACAAAGTGTTGTTGGGGCAAAAGAGAACAAAATTCCCAAGCTTTCGCAAACAAGGTGGCTGTCACGTGAAAACGTAATCAAAGTTATAATAGAGCAGTGGGATGCTCTTGTACTTTACTTTCAGTCTGAGTCTGGAGTCGACAAAGTGGACGGAGCGAAAAGAATCTACGAAACTATGATCAACAAAGGGACGAAGCACATGCTGCTCTTCTTAGAATATATATTGAAGAAAGTAAATGCTTTTAATGCCGAATTTCAATCGGAACACTTTCGACTGCATCTGCTGCAAAAAATGGTGTCATGTGAATATCAAAGTATTCTTGGTTGTTTTATAAAAGATGACATTTTGGTTTCATCTAAGTTATCAGATATTGATCTCAGTGATGAAGCAAATCACAAAGACGTAAATGACGTTTACCTAGGTGGACGCACAATGAGTTATCTAGCACGAAACCCCATCGATGGTGACTCCAGCAGATTCAAAAAAGACTGCGTACATTTTTTAATTGAATTATCTTCGCAAATAAGAAAACGCCTCCCTCTCGAAGAAGATGGAGTACTCGCTCTTTTGAAAATACTCGATCCCAAGGTGGCGCAAGATACAAATCAATCTCCTCAGTCGATCATACCCCTCGCATTGAACTTTCCATCAATTGCACCAGAAAACACACATAATGAGCTTGACGATGAGTGGAGGTCATTCCGGCACTGTAAAGATATTCCTCATGCAGAAAGTATCCCTGAATTCTGGCATTCTTTGCCAAATTTAAAAGACGGGCTCCAGCACACGAAATTCGGAAGGCTGTCGCAATTCATGACCACTTTAATCGTGTTACCGCATTCTTCAGCTTGCGTGGAGCGTATTTTTTCTCAGGTGAATTGCACGAAAACAAAGTTTACTAATAGGTTGAAGGCAGAAACAGTGACTGATCGTATGCTTGCAAAACAAGCAATTACTAGAAATGGCGCGTCGTGCAGTTCATGGGAGCCAAGCCCTAAATTAAACAAAGAAATCGTGGATGGTACATGCCATGGAAGATATACAAGTAGAATAAATTCCTAAGAAGGAGTGAATGAAGATGATGAAGGTATGTACAAGATTGACTATTAGCAGACATAGTGCAACGTAAATATTAAATTATATATTTGTTATATTTGTTATTTTATCATTAATTGGGTTAAAGTTATAGATTTTTTAACATCTGGGTTTTTTTTTAGCCAATTTGGGTTTATTTCAGAAGCCAATCTGGGTTTTTCAAAGTTCGTGATGGCACCCTGGCTTATAACCCGGCGGGGACGTGGTATTGATGAGATGAATTTGTTGGATCTCTAAACTTGAGTTGCACTTTGTCTAGCCACCTGGACAATCATGGATGTACGGCTCAAGTCAAATAGAAAAAGAAACATCTCCGTTGGCCTCAATTTGTTGTACTCACTACCAATTTAGGCGTGTAACACCGTGATATATAAACGGTACTGAGCTGCATGCGGAGACACACTGGAGTCGCACTACCATTTTCCACTTCTTATATCTGCTGATTCCGAAAGATCTACTGTATGGTGAGTTGCAATTAGGAAGTCGACCATTGGACAGACCGCACTTGCGGTACACAGACGTTTGCAAAAGAGATATGAAAGCTCTTGGCATTGGCCCGGCGAGTTGGGAATAACTTGCTCTTGACCGCTCATATAGGAGGCATTGTGTAAAGCGTCGTCTGCAAGCCGGGGAGGAGCAGACACAGCTCTTGGCTGCTGAACGCAGATCACGCCACCGGCGTGCAACTGATGCAATACAACCGAGTTCTGACTTTCGTTGCCAGCGCTGCGGCAGAGATTGTTCCTCCCGAATCGTACTGTTTAGTCATTCAAAAAGCTGCAAAACATGAACATTCACGCGATTGTGATGTACATCTATGGTCGACATCGACCGAAGGAGGCCAACAACAACAATATCTGCTGAGGCCTTGGCAACGTAACAGTATGTTGGCCCACATGCAGTCTGTGTCTATACAACATTTTGTTTGGATTCAGACTTGTGATTTGGTGAAGAAAGCTGATTCGAATTCATCCATCTGTGGCCTGATTTATTAGATCTTACCGTATCCGCGCTAGCCCTAGTTGCCACTTTTCCCAACCAAGTTTCATTCAGAGCTTCGCATACATGTCCACAGAGTTATACTTGGCATAGCAAACTTTGGCGTGGTCAATTTACACAATGGATCTAAGTCAGCCAATCAAATTAATCGACTAGGTCACTTCTCGGAGTGCTCACATCAACATTAACAACTCGTCAGAAGCTTAAACGAACTTTTCCAAGGAATCTTTCTTCCCACTGCACATTGAATATTCATGTTGCAAGACTCGGATTAATGAAGTGTTTTCATTCGGATCTAACCGAAAGATATCGCGACGCGCATTTTTTCAATGTTTTGGCGTAACTCTCAACACCGCAGATGCTTCACCCACACCAGACTACATAAAATGACCATCATCAATTGACTGTAGCGATGACGCGTTTTCTCTACGTAATGTCTTTGAGTTGACACTGTACTGGTCGTAATGGGTTATTTGATCTAACTCCTAAAATACTGGCCTCCATCCTGCTTCACTGATCGAGTACCAAACGGGAAGAGCAAATCCGTGAGGAGCAAACTGGGTTTCGTGCCGGCCGAGGGTGCATAGATCAAATTTTCACACTCCGTCAGTTACTGGAGCAACGCCACGCATTTCGTACACCAGCTATCATGGTATTCCTTGACATCCGAGCGTCATTCGATTCAATCGATCGCGAAAGTCTTAGGAACTGTCTGCTGAGACATGGAGTGCCCCAGAAGTATTTTTTGATCTTGAAAGCCAAACTTCTGGTAGGGTTTGAGCGTACGGACAATTGTCGTCCTCGTTCAATATCTCCAGCGGGGTGCGGCAGGGCTGCCCTATCTCGCCGTTCCTTTTTAATTTAGCGATCGACGATGTCATAAGAAAAGCTTTAGCTGGTCTGGTGGGCGCAGGTGTTGAACTTCTGCCGGGTGAGAGAGCTACCGATCTAGGGTATGCGGATGACATCGCACTTTTGGGAGATGACCCTCATATAATGCTACAAGCCCTGGACCGCCTGGCACTTGAAGCTTCAAGGTATGGCATGTGCTTTGCTCCTAACAAGTGTAAAACACTCACCTAGGATTGGAGCGGCTCTCTTCCAAACCTAACTGTGCGATGTTAATCTTGAATTGGTCGGCAGCTTTGTTTACCTCGGCAGTTGTATCTCTGCTGGCGGTTGTGTCGAGGACGAGATCTCACATCGTGTTCGCAAAGCGGGTGCAGCGTTTGATAACCTTCGCCACTTGTGGCGTCGACGCGATGTTTCATCCCATACTAAAGGCCGAGTGTACAACGCAGTGGTGCGTGCTACACTACTTTATGGCTGCGAGACCTGGTCTATCCGAGCGGAAGATGTCTGTCGGTTTTCTACTTTTGGCACCCGTTCCCTGCGTAGGATTGCTCGCATTCGGTGGCAGCATTGCGTTACAAACGGGTGTTAGGACCAGGTGGCTACGGACTGAAAGAAATGCTGATGCTGTCTCGTTTGCGATGGTTGGACATGTTTTAAGAATGCCTCCTCTCCGTTTATCATACTGCGCCTTATTCGCAAAGCCTGGTAGAAGCAGGGAGAAACGATCGGGTGGCCAGTCCATGACATGGCGCGTTGGGATGAAGAAACTCACCGTAGCGCTAGGCTCAGTTGGGCGTATTCGTTTGGCTGGGTGGGGTCCAAAAGCTCCACCTAATAGTTGGCTGGAAATCTAACGAGATATGGCTGCGATCCCAAGTCAGTCGTGCCTGTGTATTTTATTATGTGTCATAATTTCTTATGCGGAATTATTTTATAAAAAAACAAAAAAATCACAAAATCGCATGCAGTGAAACTACAAAGCAAGCTGCTTTTTGCGCATTTGCCTGCCTGCTTTCCCTTTTTCACGTGCTTGCTTATCTGTTTTCCTGCACTTTGTCTTGCTCCAGATTTGTGCTTCATGATGATGATCATCTAGATGGAATGTGTCGCTTGGAAGCGAAATACACCGGGAATCGAAATAGGTGGCTATAGTTAGACATTTTTGGTTCAGCGGACGCAAGATTACCTCAAATTTGCGTCATTGAAACCTTAAACAGAAGGCAGAAGGTTTTCATCTGTCGGTGACTGGCCGTTTTCACGGCCTTACTTTTCCGAGCGCATATGAACATTGACAGTACTCGGCATGCTCCAACAACATCAACTTTGTTCTCAGGAACGTGACAATAATCAGATTGTCACATATACAGCGAAAATCGATGAATAGGTACTTTTGTTTTGCCCCTGTACTGATAAAACTGGCTCTCATTCAACGCGGATTAGCTTTGCATGGAACACCTTATGACCGACAATATAACGGCATATTGGTGTGACGGAACTAACTAGCTGGTTATTGAAAGATCTCTGGCTGTACGAAAATATTCATTTGCATGCATTTCCATCACACCCCCCCCACGACCGGTTTCGTGCTGTTTGTACTCATCAGGTAGGGACAGTAAGATCAGGATCCGCATGCGTTTCAGACAGTGGAGGAATGGTAAACAAGTAGCGCTTGTATGCCACTGTTGGATAAGGCTTGTACGACCAACCTGTTCAATTAAATGTGTCCAAACACATGTTTAATAGGGTTAAACCCATAACCATACCAGCCTTATCCAACAGTGGCGTACAAGCGCTACTTGTTTCTCTGGCTGTAATTGTTCAACTTGGCACGATGTACCTTTGACAAAGGTATTAAGCTGCGTGTGGAAACCTACTGGAGTATCGTTATCTAATCTTAGGCAACCTCGTAGTATCTTAGCCCACGCATGGTCTCGGACTCTGTGGCACTCCGCCTGGATCCAGGCTTTTGGTTTTATAAGTACATGGTTCAACTAGACCCCATATTTACCCTTGCTGACTGGAATTCTAATCTTGGCCATCAAAAATGCGTGAGTGCGCAATCTTTTTACCTGGATTATAAAAAAAACGAAATGCTTCACTTTATTGTTCAGTGACTGAATTGTGTATGATAACAATTAAAAAAGAACGTATCTATTAAAAACATCGCTTTATGTAAAAAAGCGAGGGTCACTACTAACTTTTTTCGGGATAACTGGAAGAATGTCCCTGAACCACGGGAGCGGACTAGCTGAACCTGCCGAGGTCATGAATTTTGACAGTTTCTACCTTTTTATTCATCATTTGGAGTGAAATATCGTCTACACTACCTCGCAGCAATCAACGCACTACGTGTGAATCGCGACAATTTTGCAGCATTGATTTTTTTTATTCATTTTTACTACTGATATAACGTGAGTAAGCAAAATACTCTGCAAGTGCGCACATGGTCTACAACGGCTGGACAGAGCTGACCAGTGGTGTATATATATGCATGGGAGCAGAAGCTTCCTCTAGACAAAGTGCCGCACATTCATGAGACATACGTGGACCTAGATAGAAATATAAAAATAGGAAATGACAGTGAGTCTCCAACGTATTTCCGTATGCACCTCACTACCGACACAGTGTTAGTCGCCTCTGAAACGAGGGTTCCTGGTTTCAGTCTCCACCCGGTTGTACATTCAGGAAAAATGTGCTTCACGGTAGTTCCCCACCATGCCAAACTGGTCCAATTTCTCTTTTTTGACAAATTTGGTGTTCAATTTTTCCCATTGCTAATACATCTAGTTACCCGCGCTAGCATTCGCTGTAGTTCACCGATTTCAACTTCCTTCTCACGGGTTATTCGCATTTCCCACAGCGCCGGCAAGCTCCATCTGACACACATCGTCCTGGCTGGCGGTATTGCCGGTTTTCTCGATTGGATGGTGGCGATCGCGCCGGATTTTCTCAAATCGCGATATCAAAGTGGTGAGTGTTCACTTTTAAAGTACCATCATTTCTCTGATTCGGGCTTGTGTCGAAAAAACACTGTGCAATCAATGTCTAAGCCCGAGCAACCTTGCAGTTTATGACTGTTATTTTATACATCATACGTTCATCTACCATCATCATCCACGATTTTTCGTTGCTGGACTGTTTCCGTCTGTACGATCGCATGACTTCACTTTCGCTTTGTTATTCGTATCAAGATTCAGCATGCTGTTGTTTGGAAGCGTGAAAACCGCATTACCACGTCATTAAGCTTCTTCAATTTCTTTGCACAGTTATTTCCGGGGTTTCTCTCACTCTTTCTCTCGCGGTTCTTGGAGTGTTTGATTTAAGACGACTCTGTCTTTTCAACGCAAATTTCCCTTTTATTGCTATTCTTCTTTTTGTGTATCACGTGGCGCAGAGGCATTTGATGATGCACTCCGTCGACAGTATCTTAGTGCGCGTGCAGTCTATGACTGTGCGGCGGTTTGCCTGGATTTGGCTTGTTATATAACAGGCACATACATACTACCGATCTCCAGAGATGGCATTACCGCTTTGACTCCGGTTTGCTGATCATCAATAATCGAATTTGTACTGCAGCCTACCTCACTTTTTATTTCACATTATTCTTCCGTTTATCGCGTTTAACAACACTGAGTCACTCGCTACCGTTTTTCGTCTGTAATCTCGCGTTTCGTTTTCTCATTCGAACCAACAAAATCGTATGTGAATGGCCAGTTGTTGGAACATTTTCATTTTTCTCATGCCATCTCAACGTCAATTTTCCTTCCCACCGTGCAGCTCCCGATGGACGTTACCCCCATGGGATTCGCTCGGTTTTTAATGAATTGATTGCCACCGAAGGTCCGCTGGTCTTGTTCCGCGGTGCCACGCCTTTGTTTATTCGTGCTTTCGCCGCGAACGCGGTAAGTTGCTCCAATTTTCTTGTCGGATCAGCGAAAATTTCTTTTGACCTTGATCGTGGTGACGATTCATTGATGTCCATCGAATCACTCGGTGCCCCCGTGCTAAACTAGGACATCAACAAAGTTCGCTCAACTACTCTTACCGTTGTAATTCGTTTATGTATACTTCAACCGTTCTTTTTTCTTCCTCATATCTGTCTAGGCCTGGGAAACCTGACAGTATCTTAGCCCACGTGCGGTCTCTGACTGTGCTGCACTTTGCCTGGATCAGACTTGTGCTTACATGCAACCGTTTCCAAGCTTATCTGCCATCGGCGGTTTCTTATGGGGGTACAGACTGCTTTCGATAGCTGGATCAGGGTTTCAACGAATTTGAACTACTTTTAGGATACACTTCTCCTTGTTTGATACGTCATTCTGTTCCTAACTAGTGTTTACATCCTTCTTGCGAGGTGCAATGTATGTATAAAAGCACAAGCCTGATCCAGGCAAGGAATGTACATAGGCTAAAATACTGTCAGGTTGCTCAGACCTAGACAGATATGAGAAATATAATAGAAATGACAGTGAGACTCCAGTGTGTATCCGCAGGCATCTCACTACCGGTTGCAAATCAATTTAGCACTGTGTTAGCCGCACATCACAAACTACTTCATGATTGCACATCCGTGCGAGGTGCAATTCCAGCACAACAGCTTCCATCCCATGTTTGTTCTCATTACTAAGCTTTTTTTCCTTGTGCCATCCACTCATAATCACAAGCACAAGTATCATCAATGCGGTTACCATGTGCAACGAATCACGTTCTCCTTGGTCAAATAACTATCTTTCTCATCTGTCTCCTTTCAGGCTTGTTTCTTGGGTTATGAATTGGCCATGAAAGCGCTCAACATTGCTTTTCCCTATTGGTAGCTATTTTTACACTTACTTTTTTACACCTCCAGAGCTCGCCTATTCCCTGTTGTTGTACATTCCTTTTTATCAATTTGTTTGGATTTGCTCTCGGTGTTTACCTTGCGCCGCACCCTCGATTTTCACTACCTTTGTTTGCTCCCACTCAGTCTTGTGTCAACTGCATGAAGTCTACCACCTTTTTGTTCGTACCAATTTTGTTTTTGTACAATTTCGAGAAACGGTCAAGAGCATTTGCTTTGTGGAATGTGTGTGTTTGTTGTTCCGTGTTGTGGTGTTAACATTCGCCAATGCTCGCTGGCGAACGTTGTCGCTGTAATCGCGCGGTTCCGATTGCATTGCACTCGTTATTGTGATTGCTTTTGTAGAAACGCGTTTGACTGAACCTGGCTGGAATGTCTCGGTGCGCATGCGCGAACTCCGTCACAAGTTGTGCTAAGGTAGCTTACAGGAAGGTTATATTGAGATGTGATGAACATGCCCATAATGTGCTCTTCCGTAATTTAGTGTTTCGTCCACCTTTAGCACACTTGTACAACGTGGCAGTGTGTGAAATCACAAGTCTTGAAGTAGTCAACGTGCTGCAAATTTATAGACTCCACCCGAGCCGACTTACTGTCAGGTTAATCGGAACTAGACAACGGCAGTGAGACTTCAGCGTGTTCCCGCACGATGTAGTGTGAGTGTATGTTAGGTGATCTTGTTCTCGGTTGTTTGTCTCAGCAAACAACACCTGTAGACCATTTTGCTATGGTATGGTATGAAAACACAAGCCTGATCCAGGCAAAGTGCCGCGCAGTCAGCTGCTGCACGTGGGCTGAGATGTGCTATGACAACTTGGAGTGGTCCATTATTTTGATGTTGCAATCCGCGTACCTTCTACCGCTATCGACGTTCTGGGGCGCGATGTTTTCTGACTGGTCGACTGGTAGCAGTATGTATGCATGTATGAAATCACAAGTCTGATCCAGGCAAAGTGCAGCACAGTCAGAGACTGCACGTGGGCTAAGATACCGTCAGGTTGCCCAGGCCTAGACAGTTAAGAGGAAGGAAAATAACAATAGTAGCGAGACTCCAGCGTGCAATCGCATGCAGCTCACTACCAGTGGCAACTCAATTTAACACGGCGTTAGCTGCGTAGCACGGAAGTGCTGCACGATTGCACATCCGTAGTAGGAGAAGAAGGATAAAGCTTTATTCGAAATTTCAACTTCATACTAGTGTTAAAAACACACAAAAAGCACTGTATGAATTACATCTAAAATACAAAAAAATATTCGGAGAAAATGTACACACGACATTAACGAGTTAAACTTGGCGGTAATTAGTCGATGAGCAGTTCCGTTTCACAAACGTATCGTGAAGCAAATGCGATAAATGACCTCTGATATGAAGACGTTCTAGAAGGCAGTATGATGTGTTTTGATCGAATCTTTCAGGAAGCTTGACTCTTATGGAGATTCTCATGCAGCAGATAGGAATTGTCATTGAGAGTAGTATTTATGAACCGATCGCTTCGGGATTTTCAAGAATATCTTCATAAGGAATAGAGCTTGCGCGTGACATGATCCTGATGCAACGTCTTCGATTCTTGCTACCGCCGTCTTAGAGGCGATTTGATTCTTATGTTCAATATACTGCATAACCCGAACCATCCCCTGAATAAACTGTTCACACGACTACCACCCCGAACCAGCCGTAGTCATGAATATACAGTACTTATTCCCGACTCGAGACTGAACTGTCGAAGGTATTTTTATTCTGTACGTGTGTTTTACCTGGAACTCCCTACCCTGTAACGTTGCACATTCACTCAACTTGAATATATTCAAATCAAACTTGGACAACTTTATGTCGACCAATCCATACATTGAACCTATATATTCTGCACCATAAATTCTTTGAAGCCATGCATCGAAGTAAACTATATATCTTTACCCTATCCAACCGGTTGAAAACAATTTCTACCTATGGATTTTTACCTGATTCCTGAACTGCTCAGCAAGCAAACAAATCCCGCTTTTGCTACATATGTTATTCGTAATTGCCATATTATTCTGTGGTTTTTGGAAAGCTATGTGCTTTTTAGACCATTAAATTGAATTGAATTACCCCTGCGATTCTTTGTGCAGTTTTCATGCAGTCTAGCTGAGGTTTTCATCCAGAGTTTTCGAGACAGTTGCGTACAGTCAGCATGGAAATCTGATGTGATAACAAATTTACAAGGGTGGCTGTCGTCCCAACGTAGCAAATTATAGGCCTGTTACGCTGCTCCGCTGCATCTCGAAAATTATGGAGCGCATCCTAATTGAGTTTATCGTAGGTCACCTTGAAACTAAAAGACTTATCAGCAGCGCAACATGGGTTTCGCCGAAACAGATCTTGTCTGTCAAATTTACTCATCACTCTGGACGATTGGACAACGCTACTCGACCTATGATACTCCGTTCATGCCTGCTATATTGATGTATCAAAGGCATTCGATAAGGTCAACCATAGCCTGATTCTGTAAAATCTGGTACAATATAGGATAACGGGAAACTTATTATCGTGGATAACTGATGATTTGACTGATCGACATGAGCGAGTCCGCATTGAAGGTGTTCTATCAAAAAACCATCAATGTCACCAGCGGCGTCCCTTAAGGTTCAGTGCTCGGGCCTATCGTTTTCTTGTTATACAAAAATGATATTGCGCAAGTAGTACGATGCAAGATGGTTCTCTTTGCTGATGACATAAAATCTGGAAGCAAATCCGATCCATTGAAGATTGTTTGATGCTGCAAGAGGATTTGGATGCCGTGTATCACTGGGTTCAACTAAATCAGATGTCTTTCAATATTCGTAATTATAAAATGTCACAACTTGACCGGCAATAAGGGCATTTTAAATACTTACATCCATCTGACGATAGAATACACGATCCCAGTAAAGACATTGAATTGATTTATATAATTTATCATCCAGCGACGACACAAAGAAGAGTAAGGAGTGACTTGATCCTAACATATAAAATACTGCTGATGGAAAATTACCCTCTCTGCGATTTGATAAAAGTCAGTTCGCCTAAGAATACACGGAGTCATTCAAGTTGTCTCGTTATGCCGCAATCAAGACTCGGTCGTATTCGTCATTTCTTCTCGGTGCGTATTTGCTTTCTGTGGAATTCACTATCGCTGGATATTGTGAACGCTCCTACGATCCGTGATTTCAAATCGAAACTGGATGCTTATATCAAAGAGCATTCAACTATCGGCCCTGTTTGTTGACCCCATATGAACCCACACAAGCCAAACACCTCAATAGAATTTTGATTGCATCCTCTGTATATTTTATACCTGTCATCCAATGGTACATGTAAAGCGATTGCTTTTTCCGCCACAAAATCTTGATTCTAGATTGCGCGGACCATAATTACAGCCAGGTTGATTGATTCCTTGAACCAATTCATAGTCTGGCCACCCCTGTAACGATGCCACTTCGAGTTATGATTCGCAATCAAAAGCGGGCTAGGAAATAGATGGTTCTGATGCAGTTGATCATTCTATACTTGCTACGGTCTAATGATGTCCATTATGATCACTTAATCTACGAAATTCGTGCAGGCCAACTTATTTTTCTATATCAACATCACTACAAGAAAGCCTATAACGAGTAACTGCGCAGGTTAGCCAGTGGGACATGCAGTATTCATTGGAGACGTTGCAGGCATCTTACTCATTTTCTCAAAGTCCATGTATCACACCCTACAACAGTCTCACGAATCGCTACCATGCAGACTCTGCCGGAGTCGGGGAAAAAACTTCTGTCGCTACAGATGATTCAATGTTGTTTTGGAAATTACAGTTGAAACTTATTTATTCAACACTTGTTATTAATAATACAAATACCCAAGAAGTCGGAGCAGTCTAGAAGAAGAAGAATGGAGAAGAATGACTTTATTCCTGTTCACGAATTTTCAGCAATTTATTGATTAATAAGATTTAGTGTAGTTTCTGCCGGATATTTATCTTGTAACAACTGTACACTTGAATGGTCAAAAGTAGTATATTATTAGTAACCTATTCAACTGAAGAATTCAGTCCTAAGCGAAAAGTTGCTCCTCAAAGCCTATCTGAGCGACGGGTATCGGTATGTCAGCATACATACTCTATTGTTGCGCGAAATATAACATTGACGAAAAATGAAAGAATTGGACACCTTTTGACCTGCACCAGTGGTTGTATGAAAATTCGCTAACAGGCAATTGTACGCCGTACTGCACCCAGAATTTCATTTTCCACGAAATATATTCACTAAAATCTGCGCGACACTGTTGTGCTGTAAGCTACGAAACAGTGCATTACAATCAACCGAATCTGAAACGCCCTTTAAGCATGAATCAATGCTATTGTCGGCTATCTATAATTATGGCGAAGTTCCATGGCTTCTCGGAGAGTGAATATGTGATTGGTAAATCCTCTACCGGAAAGGGATACTGCTTGTATTGTTTCCCTGTGCAACGTAAAACGTGTAAAATTGATTGAATCAAGAGCCTGGTCAATGATGCGCATAAGGCTTACTTCTACATTGTCTTGGAGCTCAATATATAGAGCTAGGGAAGTAGAGTGTCTCCTAAACCTGAACAGAATGTAGTAAGATTTCACCATCTTAGATAGAGGGTGGATAGATTCATCATCACTCTTTGCCTTGAATCTGTTCATTGAGTCAATGTAGAACTTGATTTTCGCTTGACTTAGTCAAATCAGCCGACCAGAGTTTACCACAGCCAGATAACATACTCTCCAAAACGTTTGGCCCAACTAGACAAGTGGTGCTTCCTGTTGTTGATTAATTACCATAGTTTTCTGCGATGCTCTCGGTGACTCCAATGCTTTTTCAACTCGTGGAGTGAATTAGCTCGAACAGCTTTCTGGTATCGCTTTTATTGTTGGCTACCTTCATTTCCTCGACCTCTGCACCCATCATGGTCCCCGTCTGATCTTGAATCTTGAAGGGTTAAAGTAACTAATTAGGCATTGATAATCCATTTCAGTTCGGAAGTATCTATTTCTGTGACACCAGTTTTTCTCCATCCTTGGGTGATTTTCCATGGAAGACGGCCCTGTTCCCGCTCCAGTGTAATTTATAAATGTGATAAGATACTTTTAGTGTTCGCTCATCCTTGAAATGCACCGGAACCGAATGGATCGGATGGTTTCCACTTTCTTATAAGTCAATCTGGATCAGGATTCGCATTAACAGCTATGCCTCAGCTGAGCGGAATGTGCTGTAGGATGACATATGTTGAGGTCGGTTACTTAATATACGCGACAAACCTTACAAAATGTTATACCTATGTACATGTTTCTGCTTGATTTTTGACCTTGAATCTATGCTATTCTACTAGTAGAAATGAGCGTATTTTAAACAAATGTAAAGAAACTTGAATGCAATCGCTTCGAGCAGATTTTGGGTAACGTTACACTTCAGATACAGAAGCTTCGTCCTACAAAGCCTTGGGGATATCAAGTCACGTAGGTATAACCAGGATCAGCGCCAATCGAATACAGTTCAACACGGTCAAGTTTGGTTGATAATGTGTAGAAGTAACGCGGTTAAAATCGACCATTATTTAAATAATCTAATTAACCATAAAGCACATGTGGAATATTGGCTACATCCGTTTGCATCAATGGTGAGAGCAAGATTGTGGTGATCACCGTATACAAATTTCTTTGCATTACGACTAAACATTCGGTTCCAAACACATTCAAATGGAATGCGTTTCCCGTGCACGTTTTATCATGACCCATTAAACTTCGTTCGTCTTATTCAATGATGGTTCCATGTAGTGTTACATCGTTGTCACTGCCATTCTTCTCGTACGGTAAACGCGCTCCAACAGGCCGGGAGATTCAATGACTAAACGGGCGTCACGGAATTCGGTGGTATCACATCCAAACCTTGTTTAATTTTAAAAATATATTTGACCAGATCGGGCACCGAGAACGTGTGTAGAATGCGCAGGACCAAAATAGGGGACACCACGACATGCTAGTATCCTGTTCGGTTGGCGGCAATCAATCGCATGTTCTGGGTCTTGGAGAATGAGACGGAGGTTGGAGGCGTTGTTGTGGCAACCGACAGCCTGGTCGAACAAACTCTACCACATCGGAGCTTACTTACTTACTAATAAGCAGGACAGCATTTCTCGTTCTGACTAATTCGATGTATAGACGAACGCGTTTAAGCTTAGGACTCGAAATGCGAATTTGTTTACCAATTTCAATACGGTTTCTGCGACGAATCAATGTATAGCGTTTTAGTTGTAATAATTCTTGTAACGTTAACGTGGATTGATTTTTTATTATACCTCATCTGATTGACAAACTAATTTTTGCCTTGGTCTTTTTACATGTTATCTTTCAGTTGCCGACTCTG
>JACCGJ010015496.1:0-21678 GCA_013407085.1 Atriophallophorus winterbourni
GGCACGCCTTCTGAAGCCGCTTCTTTCTATTTCGCCAAAGGTCTCCTCGATTCCCACCTCTATAAAATCTCCCACTACATAGGCACATTTACTCCGTGAACACAATTTCAACTTTAAGTTTTCTTTCTGTACCATTTTAAATTTAGTTAAACACCTGCGAACTGTTTGCCAGGTTTAATGCTCTTCCAATTCATAGGATCGTATGTCCGAACGCACGCGGTTTCAAATTAACCTGTTCCGCAGGATGTGGCAGATAGCTGTGTCTCGGGTTGACGTCCTATCTGTCAAAATGACAAAATATTTAATGACGATGCAGGCTTCACGCGATTGTGGCTCGCTATAAGACTTTGGAATCTCAAACACGTCTTTTTTTGCTATTTCGAACAACCGCTTAATATACCCTGCGCTTTGTACAAACTCCTAGCTACTTATACGTTAATGAAATATTGAACTATTGCCTATATAGATCTGAAACTAAATGACAGTGAGGCACCAGAAGTTAACGCAGAATTTCCCCGCTGATATGTTGATAGAGGTTCGCGGCACAGTCCTGGCTGCCCGCGAAGGTGACCACTATCTTAGCGTCAATCAGCTGCTCCGTAAATTGGATGCTGTCGGCAAAAAGCCACCTACCATACTAATGGAGATGCGCCGCCTGTTAAGGACATCAAATTTGTACATGAACGAACTATGGCTCCAGCGACTCCCTGAGTACGTGGAAACAATATTGGTTGCTGCGAAAAGTACACTGGTATCTGAACTAGCGGGAAAGGCAGACAGGGTCTCAGAACGCTTTCATTCCCATGAGAGCAGATTTTCACAGTAATTACGGGACGATTGCAGACATTGGGTGACGAAAAGGAAGACAGAAGTGCAGACTTAGGGGTTAAGATTGCAGCTTTAAGCAATCAAGATTAAAACCTCACACTAATCCGTAAGCCACGAGCCTGCACCAAATCCTGCCAACGCTCGGTTAGCCTGACTCGGTTGTCTGTTGGCCGGATGCGACGAAAATACGCGAATATGCACTACGTTGCATTATGCTTGATGCTGTCGCACGCCGCAAGCGTAAAACTCGAGCCAGCATGTATTGACCACTAACGTCGTCAGTCCGGAGTGGCTGGGTCGTCTTTTCATCATCTAGGATATGTCTTCCAGTCTACGTTTTCTGGTAGACACCAGCACAAAAGTGAGTGTACTGCCCTTGTGCAACGTCTATCCCAATATGCTGAAACTTAAGTGCAGTAAAGAAATCGGTTATATCAACCTCCCTGACGATTCTTGAAGCTCGCGTCTCATCAATGGGACTATTCGTCTCAATGTTCTTGGTAGCCCGAGCAGAGAATCAAGGATCCTTCCGGGTTTGATTTTTAGCGACGTAGAGCCATGCTATGCAAAGTTGTTCGCTTAATATCCGAACTTGGTCTAATAATAATCTACTGAGCTCCCGGCAGTCACTATATATGTAGAACAGCACATCACGAGCAGTGCTCTCCCGGTTTACGGACAAACTGGGCGATTACGTCCCTGCACGCAAGGTGTTCCAGCACATACAAAAATTAGGCCATTTACGGCCACCTAGTAAACTCTGGTCCTCTCGCCTGCATATGGCCCCGTAAAAATCCTGAACGATTGTCGCCAGTGTGGCAATTACCGTAGGCTGAACAAAGCGACGGTAATCGATAGGTACCCATTACGCATATTCAAGGCTCGACAGCCCGTAACCACGAGTGTAACATTTTTAGTAAGATGCACCTTGTTTGGGCGTATAACAAAATCACAGTAGCCGAAGTAGACATCTAGAAGACGGCCGTTACAACGCCGTTTAGACTCTACGAGTTAGGTCTAGGAAATGCGGCTCAAAAAATCCAACGATTTATGGATCACGTTTTCAGAGGCCTCGATTTTGCTTATGTAATACTTGATGATGTACTAGTCGCTAGCACCTCTAAGGAAGACCATATTCGTCACCTTACTGCACTTTTCGATCGTTTGTTCAGTCACTGTATTACGAGTGCAGTTTTGGTCAGAACGCAAACGATTTTATTGGCCATATACTTTCGGCTTTAGGTATCAAACTACCGGGAAAAAACAATAACGGTCCTGAATTTCCGAGAGATAACCAGTTTCAAAATTATCCAGCGTTTCACCCCGCAATGAGCGCGCATCTATCAGCCATTAGGTGATTTGCGTCGTGTTAATGCAAAGTTTCAAATTTTTACAGAAGAAGCCACATCAGCATTAACATTGCATAAGAAGCATATCGCCTAGATCCCTTTAGGCCCGATACGTCACTATCACTATTCTGGGACTCAGCCGCCGAGGAGGTGGGAGCAGTACTACAACAGTATGTATACGGGTCATTTGCCCCGATGTCGTTTCTATCGAAACGACTTACACCGGCAGAGTCTCGGTATAACACAGCCGGTCGAGAACTATTGGCAGTATATCAGAGGTCAAACATTTCCTTCACATTCTGCAGGGAAGACAGTTCACCGTGTGTACAGATCATGAGCGATTATTTACTCAATGAGCAGATCTTCGGATGGATACTTCACTAGAGAGACCAGACACCTGGATTTTATCAGTCAAATCATGACTGACATACGACATATCTCGGGAATGCACTCTCTGGATTAGGCGTGATAGAGTGACCATCCACACTCGACCTCAGCAAAATCGCTTCAGCGCAAGCTGTCGATTTTAAAATCGCCAGCTCAGTTCGTCCTCTTTCCTTGGCATCAATCCTCTACCCTCGTTCCAAGGCTCGGGTGATAATCATTGTGACGTATCGCAAACCGCTCCCCGACCACTTATCCCTTATGACTTCAGACGACAAGTGTTCTATATGCTACATACTCTCCCTCATTCTGGCATTAGTGCTAGCGTTGAACTAATTACTGGTACATTAAGTTGTCAGAAAGCAAAAAGAGACTTTCGGCAACGGGCTTAATCGTCCTGTGAAGGCAAACGCACAAAGCTGCACTAACTCCAAAGTGGACAATATATGTATTCCAACTACAGCAGTGGAAACGTCCCGAAACCAGCGAAACCGACAGGCACATAGTGTACAATCGTATCATGGACTAAGCGTGTTTCGCACCAACGCAAATGAAACGAATGACACTTTGCTAGGGGACATGATAATTCACGATAAGGAAGATTACAAAAGGTTGTTCAGTAGCAGGGACTGGTAGCCAGTTGATCCATTATCATTCATACAACTGAATTGCAAACCAGCTTGATCAAACATGGACCAGCCAAGACTCCTTATATTGACGGTCAACTTTGAAAGGGATCTAGAAAAATCCTAGGTGAGAGCGTTTGGAAACCACTGCAATTATCTTCGCTGATGTACCCTGTTGGAAAAGGCCCCAAAACGCTTAGCAACAAGCTCAAACGAAGCAGAGAGACCCAGAAGCTGATGAAGCAACTGAAAAATCATTGCAGCGCAAACACGATCAGCTGCAATGGAGATTCCTCAGTTGTATAGTTTGCTGGCTTGATGTAGCTGTGACGGACACGTTCAGCATCCCCAAATCTACGAATGTTTATGTCATCGGTCATTAGCCCTTTCTTACCATAGAAAAAATTCGCAATCTTCTTAATTTAAATGTTCTACCTGATGATATATATAATAATAACTCTCCTGGGTTTTGATATTAAATAAATATTCATAACGTTCGAAACAACATTCTCTCGATTCTGAGTATTTTTTCCATAGCAAAATTCTCAATTCGCACCAAAATGAAACTAGCCCCCTGACCTCAAACTAATGGAATAAATCACCTTCGCCTAGCGAAAAAGAAAACGGTTCATGTTCAGGAAAGATCAATCTATTTTAAACAATCAAAATGAAAAAGTTTGGAACATCAACAATAGAGATTCTCCACACATCTTCGATGGACCTTATCCGTTGACAATCAGTGTTGCCCAAAACATTCTAGACTTTTCCTCACAATACCTGTGTTTTCGTACTATATCAGATCACATACCGATTACCTGAAAGCAACTTCAAATACCATTACCTTTATATTTATTGAAATTTAAATTCCGCTGAAACAAATGACCTTGAACAAATTGATTTTGCAAATGTACATACTATAATCTGATTGTACAAAGCTTTTGGAAGTTATTGATCATGTTTAACAAGCCTTGGATTTCCGAGAATACAATTTATTTATTTATTTATTTATTAAATAACGTATTTTGTAAAGGTATGTTGAACAATAACTCGTTGGGTAAATGACCGCAGACAAAAGCCACGGAAAATTAGACTAAGCGCATCGAAACTTCATACTGAAAAGATAGATGCAGCACAAAATCCAATAGAAACACCAACAAGTTCACCAGTAGTTGACGTGTCATACACAAATGCAGTCGACACTATAAAGTACTGTATTCCAACATATAACCTCAAAAGGATCAGCCATTTTGCAATTAAAAAAACCTTCAAATACCGACTCTGGAGGAGTCGGCCTAACCGATATTCTGCACTACGCCAGCCTCTTCTTTCACATCCCATGTTTGTTGAGAGAAACTACAATGAAATGCATCCATATCATCGCACAATGTCTGGGAAACAAAATCGGTGAACTGCTTGAATTTTTTCTTAAATGTTCACCAGGCATTATCGCCATAACAAAAAAGTGTCTTCGACTCTCCAAACAATTAGTGAACTAGAATTACCCTGAATGTCACTTGATCGCAATGCCCATTAAACGAGAGGAGAAGTAGCTTTGTATTATAGGCAAAACTTTCTGTGCCGTAAAATTACGGATCCAGTCATCGTGTGATAGAACACACTTAAGAGCTCATTCCGATTAGCTAACGGAGAAGACTTTGTTTTGGGAGCAGTATATTACCCACCGTATGCACAGGAAACTAAAAATCTGGCACTATTCGACAGAATCCGCATGACTGTTGTTAGCCTCCGTCGGTCGATGTCGACCATGGATGTACATCACATCGCATGAATTTCATGTTTTTCAGCTTTTTGAATGACTAAACAGTCCGATTCGGGAGGAACAATCTCTCCCGCAGCGCTTGCAACGATAGTCAGAACTGTGTTGTATTGCATCAGTTGCACGCCGGCGGCGTGATCTGCGTTCAGCAGCCAAGAGCTGTATTTGCTCTTCCCGCTTTGCCAGATGACGCTTTACACAATGCCTCCAAAGTGAGCGGTCAAGAGCAAGTTCTTCCCAGCTTGCGGGGTCAATGTGAAGAGCTTTCATATCTCTTTTGCAAATATCTTTGTACCGCAAATGCGGTCTGCCCAATGGTCGACTTCCTAATTGCAACTCACCGTAGAGTAGATCTTTCGGAATAGGACCATTTTCCATTCTATAGAAATGACCAAGCCACTGCAGGCGGCGCTGACGTAATAGAGTGAAAATGCTCTGAAAGCTTTTGAAAGCACTTCAGGGTTAGTCACTCTGTCCATCCACGATATGTTCAAGATACGACGAATGCTTCGCAGATGGAAAGCATTCAGCTTCCGTTCGTGTCTTGCGTGGGTGGTCCAGGTTTCACTGCCGTATAGTAAATCATTTAGTACACACGCGCTGTATACCATCTTCTTTGTCTTTACAGTCAGCTTGCGGTTACCCCAAACACGAGAGTTCAATCGGGACAAAATGACAGCTGCTCTGCCAATCCGCTTATCAATCTCCGTGTATAGCGAGAGGTTATCCACAATGGTTGGACCAAGATATGTGAAATGATGTACTGGTTCAAGCTGACAGTTTCTAACAGTGATGATTAGTGCCGATACAGTCCATTGACCAAGGACTTTGGTCTTGCTCATGCTGATTGTTAGGCCAAAGTCTTTGCATGCCGATGAAAAACAGTCCATTAGCGACTGTAGTTTCTCTTGGGAGTGAGTAAAAAAGCAAATACACGGCTGCAACAGATCGTCGGCAAACACATGTCACGGATATATCACTCCCGTACTTTGGTTCGTGGCTCTCAACACCGGTTCATGTTAAAACGCTTGCCATCACTTCGCGTGCGTATGTAAATGCCTTCCGTCCTCATCCTGAATGCGTGCTTCAGAAGCAGAGCAAAGAAAATGCCGAAAAGCGTTAAAGCAAGAACTCACCCTTTTTTGAAGCCTCGGCGAATTTCAAATACTTCTGAACTGCAACCGTTAAAATGGACTGAGCCTTTCATGCATGAGTGGAACGAAATAACGAGTCTGAGCAGCCTTGGGGGGCAGCCTATCAGATCAAGCATTTGAAAAGACCCTCCCTGCTGACGTAGTCGAATGCCTTAGTTAAATCAATAAAAACAGCGTATAATGGCATACGCTGTTCCCGACACTTTTCTTGAAGTTGTCTCAGGGAGAAGATCATGTCAACGGTTGATATTCCCTTGCGGAAGCCACATTGAGATTCGGAGTTAATTCTATCAGCTAAAACTTGCAGCCGGGTCTGTAAGACATATCAAACAATTTGCTACAACATTCAGAAGGGAGATTCCCTCTGTAATTGTTGCAGTCCGCCTCTATCACCCATATTTCTTAAAATAGCGTGATTACTTTTGTGTCTCGCATCTCTGTGGGACACCCCCCTCCTGCCAGCCACTGAGAAGCAAATGGTGAAGAGCTGTAATAATGCCTGCTCCACCGCATTTGATGAGCTCAGGTGGAATTCCGTCGTCACCAGGTGCCTTCCCATTCGCTAAGCGGTCGATTGCCTTATTGAGCTCATCAAGTGTAGGAGGGGTATCTAGATATTCAATGGTCGGCAACCGTTCGACATTTTCAAGTGCATGCTGTAGAACCGTACTGTCCCTAGAGTAGAGGGAGGAGAAGTGCTCTACCCATCTTTCCATCTGTTGAGTTTTGTCGACAATCGGCTTATCAGATAAAGACTTAATGGGAGCCGTTTTAAGTTTGTTTGGGCCAATGGCTCTCTTGATCCCATCATACATACCGTGAAAATTGCCGGTATCCGCAGCTTTTTGGATATTGAGGCTAACTTCAGTCCAATAGTCGTTTGCACAACGCCTTGCAGTCTGTTGGACCTTATTTCTAGCTGCTCTTAGAAGACGTAAGTTTTCATCTGTTGGCATACCTTTGAACCTCAAGAATGCTGAGCGTTTCTCATCCAGCACAGCAGTCATCTCAGAAGCGTTTGCTTCGAACCAGTCGCTCGTTCGAGCTTTCTTCGGACCGAAAGTGGAAAGTGCGACTCGGCATATGCAGCTTTTTATCAATTCCCAGTTTTCTGAAGCAGATTCAAGTGGGGTTGTCTTGTTGAACTCGTCCGTGAAGGCTTTTGCGAATCTCGCAGTTAGATTAGGTTCGCACATGCGAGTGACGTCTATCCTAGGCTTAGCAGACAATTTGGTGCGGTGAAATCTCGTGTGGGGGAGCTTCAGTTTTGCACAGACCAGTGAATGATCAGTGTCGCAGTCTGCGCTTTGATATGATCTGGTGAGGAGCACGCTTCCTATATTAGTACGCTTAACAAGAATAAGATCAAGCTGATGCCAATGCTTAGAGCGAGGATGCTTCCAAGAGACTTTATGCTGTGGTTTTGTTTGAAAGAAAGTGTTACTGACACAAAGATTGAACTGTGTGCACAATTCTAAAAGGCGTTGCCCATTTTCATTGGTTTTACCTACACCGAACCTTCCGAGACAGTTTTGCCAAGACTCGTAATCTGCACCAACTCTGGCATTGAAATCACCCAATACCACTACACAGTTTTTCTGTGGCACGTTTTTCAGGACGGCTGTGAGGTTATGATAAAAAGCGTCTTTTTCAGCAGGCGTCGCAGAGAGCGTCGGTGCATAAACGTTGACCAACGTAATGGTACCAGTAATGCACCTCAGATTTAGATCCAAATCCGTTCGCTCCCGCTGCTGCTCGGTTCTGTTGCTTTTAATATGTCGTTTCGCACGGCAAACCCAACTCCATGCAGTCGAGGCTCATCGGAACCTCTTCCTTTCCAAAAGAATGTGTAATCACTTTCTGTTAGCTTACCAGTGTCTGGTAAGCGCGTCTCTTGTAGGGCAGCCACGTCGACATTCAGCCTCTTTAGCTCGTTGTTAATCACGGCGGACTTTCTAACGCCTCTGATATTCGAGACGTCGTCATGAAATCCTGGAAGCATGGACCGGACGTTCCAGGTTCCAAGTTTCAGAACTGACATTTGTTGTTTGGTATTTCGATTCGCTGGTGCGGAAAAATACAGTCTGCTTGTCGGTTGATTCCTAATCCCCATGCACCCAATGAGGATAGCAGACCGTGGCGAGACGGCACCTTATTGACTGGGGGCTGCCCAGCTTGAGGCGGGCGGTAGCCGTCCAATGAGACCTGGAAGTCTCTCCCACCGTCGAAAGCAGCCCCAGGCGCTTAGCTCTACGCCAGTCGAGCCATAGCTTTTAACCGGTATCTGCTGCTTCCCGTGTTATTTTCCGTAGAAGCGGAATGGAGTGTCCTCTCCATTGGTGCGTTGTGATGTACGCCAGGGCAGTTCAATATGGAGAACTAGCTGTTGCCCATGCAGCAAGTGCTCCCTCTCCACGGCACCACTGGAACCAAAGGAACAGCTAGGCTGATACGTTTGGACAACGATGCCGTCGCAGGAGCTGGCAGGACGAAGTTGAATAAACTTCGGACTTCTACAGCTTTTTGAATGACTAAAGAGTCCGGTTCGGGAGGAACAATATCTCCCGCAGTGCTGGCAACGATAGTCAGAACTCGGTTCTATTGCATCAGTTGCACGCGGACGACGATATGAGGGGGGAAATAGAAAAAGAAATGGTAGTGAGACTCCAGCGTGTTTCAGCATGCAGCTCACTACCGTTGACCAATCAATTTAGCACGATGTTAGCCGTACAGCATAGAAATACTGAACGATTACACATCCGTGAACCAGATGGCCACGGACTGAGAGAAATGCTGATGCTTGTACGCTTGGGACATGTTTTAAGAATGCCTATTCACCGTTTACCGTACCGCGCCTTATTCGCAGAGCCTAGCAGAAGCTGGGAGAAACGCTCGGGTGGTCAGTCCACGACGCGGCGCGTTGGGATGAAGAAACTCACCGTAGCGCTAGGCTCAGCTGGGCGTATTCGTTTACCTGGGTGGGGTCCAAAATCTCCACCTAATGTTGTTGGCCTCCTTCGGTCGATGTCGACCATGGATGTACATCACAATCGCATAAATGTTCATGTTCTACAGCTTTTTAAATGACTAAACAGTCCGATTCGGGAGGAACAATCTCTCCCACAGCGCCGGCAACGAAAGTCAGAACTCTGTTGTAATGCATCAGTTGCAAGCTGGCGGAGTGATCTGCGTTCAGCAGCCAAGAGATATCTGCTCCTCTCCAGCTTGCAGACGACGCTTTACACATTGCCTCCAAAGTGAGCGGTCAAGAGCAAGTTCTTCCCAACTCGCGGGGTTAATGCCGAAAGAGATTTCATGTCTCTTTTGCAAACGTCTTTGTACCGCAAGTGCGGTCTGCCCAATGGTCGACTTCCTAATTGCAACTCACAATAAGGTAGATCTTTCGGAATACGACTATTTTACATTCTGCAGAAATGGCCAAGCCACTGCAGGCGGCGCTGTCGCAATAGGGTGAACATGCTCTGTAGACCAGCTTTTGAAAGCACTTCAGTAGTAGTCACTCTGTCCATCCACGATATGTTCAAGATACGGTGGGTGCTTCGTAGATGAAAAGCATTCAGCTTCTGTTCGTGTCTTGCGTGGGTAGTCCAGGTTTCACTGCCGTAAATTAAAGCATTTAGTACGCACGCGCTATATACAATCATCTTTGTCTTTACAGTCAGCTTGCGGTTACCCGAACACGAGAGTTTAATGGGGACAGAATGACAGTTGCTCTGCCAACCCGTTTATCAATCTCCGTGTCTAGCGAGAGGTTATCTGCAATGGTTGAACCAAGGTATATGAAATGATGTACTGCTTCAAGCTGACAATTTTTAACAGTGATGATGGGAGGCGATAGAGTCCCTTGTCCGAGGATTTCGGTCTTGCTCATGCTGATTGTTAACCCAAAGTCTTTGCATGCCGACGAAAAACAGTCAATGAGCGACTGGAGGTGCTCTTGGGAGTGAGCAATAAAGGCTGTATCGTCGGCAAACTGTAGGTCACGGGTTAGCACATATCATGCCTTGGTTTGTGCTCTAAACCGGTTCAGGTTGAAAAGCTTGCCATCACTTCGCGTGCGTAGGTAAATGCCTTCTGTCCTCGTCCTGAAAGCGTGCTTCAGAAGCAGTGCGAAGAAAATGCCGAAAAGCGTGGGAGCAACAACACACCCTTGATTGACGCCTCTTATACGAATATCCTATGTTGTTGTTAAGCTAAAAAATTTCAGACCATAAATTCTTGAATCTTGAACATCCGAAGCATAAAGGCAATTGAGATCTATTGTAATGTTGTCAGATCTTGTGACTAAAAAGTTCTTAGTAACTTTTGGCCAGAATGAGGCGAGAGTTATGCGCGTTTAATAATGAAAAGGCATAAAGTTATTTTCCGGTCAAATACAACCGAATGAAAACGAATCTACCAGTTCGATATGACGAAGTTCAATCAATCTCAGGAATGAAACAATTTTTTTAATATTTCACTTTGAACGGATCAATGTTATAAAGGTAGTATTCGGAAGAACGTTGATTAACAATGAAGGGGTATGGAAATATTTTCCAAAGTTTAAAATAACACTGGATACGTTTTGGCGACGCACGAATAAGTAAGTTATGGTGTTGATGGATTTAGCAGTAAATGTTGATGATACAAATAAGCAGACTGAGAGTTGAAACGATTAGATATTTAAAAAAAATTGTGAAGTAATTCCGGGCGGGTATTCTCAATCGATGATCATACGCTGCTTGCCCATTGTCATACCGGCTTGGGAAGCGCCTTTGTTCGTCCCGTACTGTAAGCTGATCACGTTTGCACCTTCGCGTAATTGTTCTTCAGTGAATTCACGCTTATTCTCTTGAGCTAATTTCGGACCTAACGTAGGGCCGGTGTATTCAGGATGAGTTTGACACTAGAAATAATGTGATCAATGTTGAAATAGTTAAAAAAATTTGATTCAACTCAAGAATACAAGCAAACAACCGCGTTGTTTAAAACCGATAAGTATTATGATTACCGAAAAACCACTGAAACGCTAAGGAGCGATCAATGTTTGAGGATCATATGTTAGTGCAGGACCGATATGAGAGGCAACGATTGAGATTCATGGCATTTTATCTCCGTCTTTGCAAGAATTTGTTGAAAAGAGCATCACTTCATCACTTGAACTTTAATTGTGTCTACCCGTGTGTGTTGTGTGCAGCAATATATGACCTCTATGAGTTTCCTTGACTCAGCACAAATTAAAGATTCAATCGCCACAGCCGCTATGACAGGTATCATTGGCAAAAGTATTAACGGTTATATTGGTTTAGCTGTTAAAAGGATTGCTTGAAAGCAGTATGAATTCAACTCCTGTGTAATCTGATGATCTTGATTTCATAGCATTTTCCTAAATGTGTTCTATGGTGGGAATCGAACAACGACCCAACTGTGCAAATTTACAACGCTTCTTAGCGGAAAATCAGAGCGACTACATGAATCTCTCCAAACAATTTCACTTTAATAACGTAGCCATTCATAATATCTTTTGTTTTTTCAGTCAAACTCGCATAAATATATGAAGTCATTTTCTTCCAATTCCAAACAAAACCGAGAAGGCTAAAATATATGCCAGATCATGCAGCTGAAATATTCATACAAATGTTTAGTACGTACAAACAACACGGCACGTAAAAAAACGAAATTACCAACTTACTGTTCTGCCTAGCGCAAAAATACATTGTGTAACTTGTGCAATGTCCTTCTTTTCGAACAGATCCACAGTTTGAAATACGTCCGATGTTGGAACTCCGTAAGCTTTGATAGCTTCTTGGAAGGCGTTGATGTTCTCCATTATTTTAAATGGCATAGTTGAATTCTCGTTGATTTTTTTCACACTTCCTGGTTTGATTTTATTGATCAACCTAAAATAGTTAAAATTAGTAAAAAAAATATGCGTACTTAAATAAACGAGTAGACATACGATACAAATAAACAACGCTCAATCGACATGTAAGGGAAGAAAATGACTTTATTCGCATACACGAATTTTCAAAAATAAGACATCAAGTAATAAAAATTACCAATAAATTTGAAGCAAATGTCAAGGCTTGTTTTTCAGCTACCGAGTAATAACATTATGGCGACATGTTGATATCGAACTGAGAATTTAATGATCCACATAAGTGTAAGTATGTTGACATTTAAAAAATAATTACTGTTTGAAAGCTATTTCGTGCAATCAAACCAAGCAGTGAAAATGTATGGTGTTCACGACATACAGTTTTAGTCTCAGGGCATAGAATTATTGTTTAATTCTGGATTTAAACAAGTTATTTCATTATAAGAGACCATTTTTAAAGAAAAAATTGGTGAGACATTTTATTGTTACCAAATTCAGTGCAGATTTTCGATTTTGGTAATTAAGTTTATAGAGCAGTAAGAAGCTAAGCAAATAAAATACTAAAACGAGTTCAAGTGCATCGATCGTGCGAAAAAAGCAATTTTCTCAACAATTGAGGATGGTCGAAAATTGTTATTTGAAATTAACGGTACGTGCATTTTATTATCTGGTTTGCGATGTACACATTCACCATTCTTACCACCTTTCAAGATTATTCTATCCGCATCTAAAAGAACCACAGACGATTATAGAACATACATTTGACAATTTCTTCGTAGAATAACACTAAAAACTAAATGCTGAGAAAAATATCATGAAGCAATGTTGAGCACCGTAACTCATCACGTCAAACGGAGACACGAAGTCGTTTAAATTCCTTTCATATCACCGGGTTGGCGACCAAAGACTAATGTCTTCCATTTCTGACGGTGTTACTTCGCTTGAGGAAAATGCAAGTCAACACTCATTGAACCTAATGTAACTGTCTCCAAAAGGAAACCGGTTGTGGTGTGTAAATTTGGGGAAGGTGAGCAACACATTACATTAGCTGTCCGTTTTCTATTGAGCCAAAAAATAAAATGCCTTCCATCTTTTACTTTTTTGCTCATTTTAAGCGCTATTGTTCAACACCTTATCGGATCGAAATTTAAGAAGATCAAAAGTTCCAGTGAATTGAATATCAGTTATTTGTAATTCAATTCAAGGTAATTCAAGGTTTTTAATGGTCTAAAAAGCAACAAGCTTAACAACAACCATAGGATGGTAGAAATTGAAGTGTATAAACAATATAAGAACATAGATTAAACAGTATATAAGTGTTCTGGAAACGAATAATGCAATAAAAATTCGTCTAATTTTGTTTTAAAGTCATGCAAGCTAGTGGCGTGAGCAACGGTTGAAGGTAAACGGTTCCAAGTAAAACAGACACGGACAGAGTAAAAATACGTTGTACGGTTCAGGCGGGAATGGGGTACTACCAGCACATATTCATGGGTCCCATAATTGTAGATCAGCTTTAAAGAGAAATTTACTTCTATTTACTTCCATTGTTTCGAGCTCATGCGAATCCTGATCGTACTGTCCCTACCTGATGAGAGCAAACGGTGCGATACTCGTCGTAGTGTTTGCGTGTGTGTATGATGGAAATGCATGCAAATGAGCATTTTTACTTCCGTGTCATTTATCATTTCTTAATCACGCAAATATACTTTAAAAGCTACAGTTTCATAATGCTGGCACCGGAAACATGTACAGTTTCTGAACGAATACGCTGAGACAAATAAGCTGCAGGCATTTGCCATTAAACTTTTCACGAACCCCATCACATTGTATGTAATTACAAGCCAATCAGTACGAGAATTGCGTTTGAAGTAATGAGAGATTATTATGCAAAGTTTGAACGCTTGAACCGATCATTCTAGAAACTTGATCCATTATTACATAATATACCTTTTAGCCGCATTATACTAATGCAACAAGTTGATATTAACCAAGTAGGATCAACGTCATTCAGACTCTCACTTATATATAATTTCATTTAAATTAAAAAAAGCATTCGTACTTGCACAGTACAACGCCATCCTTCAAGATTTCTTCGTAGGCCTTGGAACGATCCAGCTTTGTTCCAAGCACGCTTTCAATCCAATCGAGAGCATTAGCTTCTTGCTCCTTGTCACGTTTTCCTTCGATCTGTAAAAGGATTCGTGTTTAACCTCTGACCTTCTGAAATTACCAAAGATTGAAAATAGCTACTTCGCATGTAACAAAAGGAGAATTAAAGCATGAATACTAAAAAGAATGTATGCAAAACCACCTGTTGTACAACAAACACACCAATATGTGTCGGTAGCATAGTGTGCTAATTATTAAAACTAAAGATTGATGAGATGGTCATTTTTGTTCACCCAATACACAAAAACTAGAACTGTTCCAAAAATTGAAATATTGTACCTTCTTTAGAAACGTGATTCCTATGTTTGAATCGAAACATTCTAGCACAAGTTGCCGGTGTGTCATGTGTAGCATTGAGCATAAACACACAGGAACGTCCGCTGGTAGATTTCAACACATATTCATTTAATTAAAGAAGAACCGATATTCGCTACCTCCACGAAGTGGCTGAAGTACATCTGCATCATAGAATGCCCAAATATCCATTCATCATGAATTTTCTAATACCACGTTATTTCAATGCATCGTGGTAATCATTACAGGATTTAATGTTCGGTCGAACCACAGCTTGTTGAATAATGGTTGCTTTATAGCACTAAAACTGAATGTTAAACTTTACCACTGTTTCAAACACACTGAACGTGATCTTACTGTCTCCACCTGATGACGGCAAACAGCCAGAACGTGGTAGTGGTGTGTAAGGGATGGGCATGTGAGCGCCACAATACATTGGTCTTTTATAAACGCTTCGAGCGCTTGGCCAGGAATCAGTTTGTGATTCTATATTTGAACATCATGGTTCTTTGTAAGAACTCTATATAACAATGGCAATTATCCACTGATTCAAGGCTCACTGAATCTGATCCTTCTGTCTTTACGTAATAACGACAAACAGAACGCGGTAGTGGTTTGCAAGGGTTGGATAAGTGAGCCCCACAATACATTAAGATTATTTTCCGTTTGTTCATTTTCAATTCTGATGAGAATCCTGCAAGCAATTAAACCTTAGCAAAAATAAAATCAAATTTGCAAATCGACAAGCATCAACGTCCATGGTATAAATTGGATGAATAATTGGCAGACGGCTCATTTGTCGGAGGAGGTACAGATGTGAAAACCGGGAGCAGATAGAAAGAAGTTTTTTCTCCTGGATCAGTGATCAGTTAGGTCTACCCGGGTTTCATCTCTGAAAAAGTACAATGTCCAGATGGCTGACACGAATGATTGGAACATTAGCCAAAAGTAATCGCTTATTTTCAAAAAGCTGCTCTAGTTGAGCAAGCTTTCGATTTGGGGAGCTGCACTATAGACAGATTGAAGAATATTCCTGATCCACAAAGAAGCTGTCAGATTCGTCTCGAATCTCACTTGGCGAAAGTGGTTTGCTCTCTATTTTCGCACCAACATTTAATACGAAACAGCAATGTTTCTGCGTTACGAAACCCTATTTTCGAGATTTAAACTTTCAAGTCAACTTTTGGTTTGTGAGTAAATTCACGTAGCATTACTCACTTCAGATTGCTTTATTAGTTGGCTTAAGATTCAAGATTTTATGGTATGTTACTTGTATGAAAAACACCAAAAATTGAGGTGTTGGAAGATCAAAAATTTGGGTTGTTGAAGAAATGTTTTGTATTGTCTCGGTATGATGGAAAAATATGTGTCAGGATAAATATCGTGTGAATTTGTTTAATTAAGTTATATAAACCGGATGTATGGCGGAATTGCTAAGCATAAATATATCCCGTTTATACCTGAAAATCCTTTTATTAGGTGATTGTACAACGACTAAAGGTAAAAAGTTCCATTCAAACAAACGCGCACCGAAAAGTATAACTGACGACTGTTCCGGTGAGAATGTGGTATATCCTACGGCAATGTGTGAGTGAGTGTGGTATGGCTTTACCGGAGGCGAAATAGATTCCTCAGAGAATGAATCTTTAAAATCAGTATTTTATAGGTGATTGAGAGAGCTTCTGCCCGATTCACTTATTTAAATTATGAAGGTGAAGTTGTGCAAAAATTCAGGCCATTGAACATCAGAAATGAAGCTGACTAACAACCCCTATAACTGTTATCGGATGTTTTCGGTGTTACGGCGGTAAAAAGAAGCTGGAGAGTCCATTGTATTCAATGTTGGGTGTCCTCAATGTTTCACATGCAACATTATTGGTTAATAAAATGAAAAGCGTGAAATCGCATGCGGTGAAACTACCGAGATGCTATTTACTTGACATATTTGTTTATTCTACTCATACGTTTTGTCAATGACTTGATTTTGTATTGGTCTGTCCATCTATTCATTTCAATTCAATTATAATGGACTAAATGCATTGAGCTTTACAAAAACACAGAATAATATGTGAACTAACAATAATATAAGAAGTAAAAACGGGATTTCGTTGCTTAGTGAGCACTTCAAGAATCCGGTAAAAATCGCAAGGGAAGAAATTGTTTTCGTGTGCAGAGTAGGTGGATACATGTTGAGATGTATAAGATGTATAGTTTACTTTGATGCATGGGCTAAGGGCCAAATAAGCATCAAGATTTCTTATAAACATGCATTGATCTGGGGCGTTTACAACATAATCGGATAGATGAAGGAGAAAACTAACAGCATCAGAAAAATCATGCTCACATTCTGACTGGATCAACTCCTCTTTGTATTTTAAATTACTCATAGTGGGTTACATTAAACCAACTTGAAACTCGACAAAGCAATGAATAATTAACGGAATAAATAATTGATAACGTTGTCACAGTCCATGGGAATCACGTTGGTTGGCGAGGACTACATTTTGTCATGCTTGTATGTGCGCGTGTAAATTTATGGTAATGAACAGTTGTGTCTCGATGAAGAGTAATTGTTGAAATGGATGTTAAAATGAAAGAAGAGACTGCGCTATTGATGGCCAAATGAGGGATTGCTAAACTTCGGCCGTTTTATTCAGACTAGGTAAATTTTGGATCAAATGTCAACCAGCCAGTGTTTTTCCATTATAACAGGGTCACATTGACTAAACGAATTCAGGTGAATTGTACAGAAAACAGGAGATGAATCAGATATTCAATTCAATAAATATGAGGCAACAATGTAGGAAATTATCATTTGCTTTATGCACAATAAATATCAAGTGCAAGGAATGCTATGTTCATATTCAATAATTTTTGAGGTCATGGAAGTGCGAGTTTCCTTGTTCTCCGTCATTAGTTGCATGTGATATTTAAGTTCGACGAAAACCAGTAGCATTCGATCTTATCCAAGGTGATCCGCGAAGAGAGACAGTTCCTCCCACGACGAAGAAAATACGTATCGGACGACTAGAATAAATAATAATTTATGTTGGAAACTTATATAACAAGGCCGTGATTCAATTCCCTTGCTGGTGATTTTTGCTTGATATACGCATGAATGGTGCATTTCTATACTGCGTAATTAACACAGTGCTAAATTTAATTTCTAGTGTATACAGAATTACATTAGAGACCCATCATTATTATATCTATCGACGTATGTATAACCTGAAAATGTGCAGTTTAAAACTGTTGAGGACGGCAAGTTCATGTAAGTATAACTTTGTTTACCTCTACACCACTGTTTCAAGGATAACTGAATCTAATCTTACTGTCTCTATCCGATAAAGGCATGGAGTTATAAACCGGTTGAGGTGTTAAAGTGATAGGGATGTGAGCACCAAAATATCAGTGAAAATGAAGCACTGATGCATTGAATTGAGAACATAGAAATAAAAAATATTCACAGTATTAAACACAAAATCCCATGAATTCGATTTTAAACATTTCGTACATTCGTTTGCTAGATTAACGCCGAATAGGGCGCCATTTACAGGGAGAAAGCCAATGACACATATGCACAAAAGTCACAACAGTATGATTAGGAAACCTTAAAAGAATCAGCATAAAATCCCTGCAATAAAGTGAATTCTCAAAATGATGGTCGACAGCTTTTGTCTCAGAGTGGGCAAATTCCCCAGAAGTCAGATAGACCTAAAAGTTGTCACAATACGACTATTAAAGGTCCCGTCATAGAATGTGCATAGTAATTCTAGCCACGAAATATAATAGATTGTTGAGTGAATTGGCTATTCAGTTCAGTATGCCGTAAGTAAGTATCCAGTGACTGAGGTTTTAATTTCATGCTACGGCAATTAGAAAATCGCTTTTAATAAAGAAACATCAACTTCTAGATGCAACGGCGTATGAAAATGTTTTTTAACTTCAATGAACAATCTTCGGTTTTCGACCAGTATCTCATTATCCCGCTACCTCATATTCAAAAGATTTGTAAGGTTACGTTGAATACGCGCAGCTATATGACACTCCTCAACACAGTTTAATTCTTTTTGCACTCACCAAGTAAGAGCAGTTATTTCATGTATTGAAACTGAACAAGTGAACACTGTCCTGTTCAATCGCATAATCATTCAGCTACAACCGTGTATCTTGAAACACGGTCGGATTACGATATTTTGTAGGTAAAACGAATGACAACGATTGTGCGGTGAAACGTACTGGAGATTTGTGTAGACTGTTCTATCCGAAATTTCATGAATACTGTTATAACTACCAGTTAATACATATATCTGGAAAAGATATAATCTAGGTATGATCGATATTGGATATGGAACGATTTCGGATAATCATTCAGAAAAATGTAACGCAAGTTAACAATACTCATGCCAACAGCGAATTGAAAACAGATCTCATACATTGATGGGAAAAACTGTGGTGTGTAAATCGGTAGACATCAACACCAAAAAAATTGAGTCTCACCTTCTTCTTCACTTGAGCACTAAGTCCACTAGCCAAAGGTTGATTCGCCATCACGTCGGGTGAACAAGCACAGCACGCAGTAAAATAACTTTTCCACACTTGAAGTGGGCGAGAAATTTAACCCACAGCCATGATATTCGTACCAGTCAAACAGCACCGAAACTGGGTGGGTGGATGTGTGCGTATGTGTGCCGAGCATGGTGTAGCACAAGTACTTTTAACCAATCTGATCCAAATCCCCTACATTCCGTTGCCCAATTTAGTTCCACCCACGTTTTGTTGCGAGGGCAAAATTTTATCGAATTAAATTAGCTTCTGCAAAAAGCAAGTTATTCGGCTATTAACAGTGAAATGCGAAATGTAGTGTGCTGTGAGATCGATTCGGCGATACTGACCTGGCTAATAGAAGAGGGTGCGTGATTCCCGGGTGTGGGAAACAGGAAATAAAACCTCTCGACGAAACTATACAGATCGAGTGTCTGGTTTGTGTTCAACCTACTAGAAAGAATCAATTCGCGCTTAATAAAATATATTCGTGTGAAAGTATAAACAGGTAAATGGCGTAATAGCAGCTCGCAATAAGCGTCAATCTACTTCCATCCATTTCACTTTTCCACGTTCAGCTTAGAAAAGTCCAACACAGATGATGAATGTCCACGAAAATCAAGTTGAACATCATCCACTAGTTCAATCATTTTCGTTTGAGCCTGATCCGTATGGAGGCGATCTGGTGAATATCGCAATAAGTGGCTCCTGTCACGTTCCAGTGCACGCAATATAATGTTTCAAAACTGCTTACGTGGTGTTGTGGTTTAATATAAAAAGAACAAGAAAAGTATAACGTTAAAGGCGTGAGAAGTCTACAACCTGGATCGAATCTAACACTCAACTAAACAGAAAACTAAATATTTGGAAACGATGCTAAGAATCTGGAGTCTTGGGTTTTCACCAGCGGTAGTCAATTTGGCACACGAATACATGTGCAGAATAGAAATGCTGGAAAAATAACATACCATACGTGGCATTATAAATTTGAAACATTTATCCACTGTTTCAAGGCTCACTGAAAATAATCCTACTGTCTTCACCTGACGACGGCAAACAGTCAGAAACTTGTAGTGGAGTGTAAGTTCGGGGATGAGAGTAACACATCAATTAAGCGCAATAGTTCACAAGGTCGTTGACTAGAGCGAATGGTGATAGATACGTTATGAGGCAAATTTAACCTACAAGTTTTAAAGATTCATCCATCCATCCATCCTTTCAACTTCCAAAAGTGCAAGGTGTTAAACATTGGAAAGACCGTGAACTAAAACTACACTCTTGGGTCCCACAAACTCGTCTGGACAACTGAAGAGAAGGATTTGGGTGTTTGGACCAGTTCAAGTCTGAAGACTTCAATGCATTGCAAAGCAGTATACAAAAAGGCGTCACAAGTCTTGGTGTCATTGAAAGGAATTTTCGGCAGATTCACGAATCAGTCGGTGCCCCGTATCATGAACACCTATCTCAGACCAGCGATGGAGTACGTTGTTCAGGCTTGGTCACCCTGGATTCAGAAAGACATCAATCTTCAGCAGCGTATTTACCACCGAACCACAAAGCTTGTATCCGGACTAGCTGCTAAACCCTATGAAGAACGCTTGAGGAGTCTCAATCTTTTCGACTTTTGCTGTCGTCGACTAAGAGGTGACCTCATAATGATGTACAACATTATGCACATCCCTAACCATCCCTTGTCCAAACTTTTCACACGCTCGCCACCCCGTACCAGTCGGAAACATGAACTTACAGTGCTTATTCCCACTTCAAGACTGAGCTGTCGAAGATATTCGTATGCTGTACGTGTAAGTTTCACATGGAACATCCTCCCCTCCACTGTTACACAGCCAACCTGGATATTTTTAAAGCTAATTTGGACAAATACTTGAGAGACAACCCAAATTTTAATACGATTTACGCTACATGAGTTTCCCTGTTCTTCTTTTTTATTGTATATATCTCATAACTCCATCCTATGGTTATTGTTAAGCTAAATGCTCTTTAGACCATTACTATTTTGAATCACTTTGAATGTTAGTTTGTTTTTGCTATAAGGAGCATGCCCGCACAAATTTTATTTGTACTGGATTTACACATTCCACCCCGTTTTTCACATTGCGGAGTTAGTAGATAAAAAAGAAAATAGCTTATTACTATGAGCAAATTTTCAGCGGATAAGTTAGCAACGCGCCTTTCTATAGTCAAAAGATGAGCGCCTGGATGTTTAATATCTCAACCGAAGCTGCTTCATATACTTTAAGAACTTTTACTGCGAGCCATACAGACCGGATGATCCCCTCAATTGCAAACCACGGTCGGCAGATAGGATGGGTGCAACAATCAGCTAGTTACAGCGGCTTTGATGTTCTGGACCATAAAGAAAACTTATCCTTCGCTCAAATAATGCGTCTGTGTTCGAGGAGAAAGTAAATTAGCACAGTAAAACTCTGCATTTCAGTCATCTCTGTGCAACAAAGGATGGACGAGTCGCGGTTTACCAACTTATCGGCACTGCCGATCCGAAGTGCAAATGTTACAAACTCCGTTCATTGGAAAAACAATCAATAGCACGGGATCTCTTCAGCTCGAAAATCACAGCGCAAGCAATTACTAAACCGTTTTAAACCAGACCCATTAATGGCGCACTAACGAATTGGAGAGAAGCATCGACCGA
>JACCGJ010015497.1:0-39774 GCA_013407085.1 Atriophallophorus winterbourni
CGTCCAGCATTAGACTTGTGGTCTTTAATGCAGAATACAATAAGTATGGTTGTCCTGATTGTGGACAAATGATGTAGAATTCAAAATTTGGACATGTCCGATTATTCCCGCACCGTTACGTGCTGGAAATACGCTAACCCCAAGCAATGAAGGTCGTAAAATTAACAAAGTTATTCGAGAACGAGTAACAATGGCTTAATCAAAACCAGGGAAACTATGCACGAACAGAGTTGACCCTGCAAATCAGGCAGTTCTTCTTGATTCGGTGGCTACATCGATTCAGACGGATGTGTTTACAATGCGTTGAGCAAAAAGGCAAAATGCTAGTGTATGTATGGAGTAGAAACACAATAGAATATCGACGAGTAACGAGAAGCAATTAGCTAATCACACGTGAAAATAAACAGCAATCGAAATTTCGTGGGCCACAAATCAATGCCATGAAACGTTACATGAATGTTGGGCAACTGAACTAAGGGGACACGTACAATATCAGATAGCATCGAAAAGTGTCCAATCACAGGTTGAGGATGATCGGCATCATAATCGTCACCGGGAAAAGATGAAGTTCTCAGTTTGTAAACATTCCCTTGCTTGTCACAAGCAACAACGTAACTTTCGTCAGGAGAAAATGTTGCACAAGATGGTAGGCGAGGTAATTTACTGGGAGAATTAAATTCCAATTGGTCAATACCTGTGAGCAATAATTTCTATCGAATCACCCGTTTGCTTGATGAGAAAAATTTTCTTATCATGATCGATGAGACAGATATAATGTTCTGCAGACACGCACAAGTAGACTACAGTGGAACAACAAAACTCTTCCAGACTTATATGATAATCCAATGAAAAGTTAACAAGTTACCGATGCTTTGACACGACGCTGTTGAGTTGGTTCCCGTCAAAACTTCAAACAAAATAAAAGATATGGACCTTACCTCAATTTGACACAAAGTAGGTTTTCTTCCGTACAAAAATAAAGGGTTGATGCTCTCGTTGCGAACATAAATAAGAGCTACACCGTTCGGCTTAGTTTACCTGTGAGCAAATAAGCATAAGGAAAAAATTATTAAATTCATGGATATAGATGAAGGATGTACAAAAAGTATGTGAGCAGACTGAAGCGCGGAATATTGTCCACGTTACCACTTCTTTTATAAACCAGTGAATCGAAAAACCTCGATGGAATCATGAAGCTCGGGGTGTTTTGCGGTTAAATGAAATAATCTTTCAGCCAAAATTACAGGCTCCGAAGGATACCGAAATATTCCATACCTCGTGCACGAGGCATTGATGCGGCCGTGTTTAACGCAGCTATATTTGTGCAAGCGATCGTGGGCTCGAGTAGATTATTCCAGAAATACACTACTTCTCAACTAAAGAAGTACTGCCTCAGATAATGCCGATTGTGATCCTCATTGAGCTAAATGACACATAGTTGAGATGTTCATCTGAGAGAAAAGGTTCGGACAGGCATTCGTATATAAAATATTTAGAATTCTGCAGGTTCATTTAGCATAGCACGGATGTGCAATCGTGCAGTACTTCTGTACTGTGCGGAAAACCATGAAAAGTTGATTGGCCATCTTTGGTGAACTGGATACTGAAACACTGGAGTTTCACTACAACTTTTATGTTCTATTTTCTTTCTCATCTATCCAGCCCCGGGTAACATGACAGTATCTTAGCCCACGTGCAGTTTATGACTACGCGGAACATTTTCATGGATCAGGCTTGTGCCTTCATACATTCATGCATACCGAGCAGAGCGTTCGACCGTGTATTAAATGGCCAGTTAATCTTTAAGCTGAAGACACCCAATATCATCGACAATCCACACAATTGGTTAATCGATTTTCAATTCGAGTGAACGAATCAAGTTTGTGTCAATGACGTGTTTCTAGTTCGCATAGCTTCCATATGGTGCGCGTTTTAAACAGCCTCTGACAACCATGTCCAGCTCCCGGCCTGTACGAGTAACTTCCACAGGTTCGGCAAAAATGCACCGGGATACAAAAATTCAAAAATCACCGCGTGGAATAGTTGTGGGCAGAATTCCTGTTTAGCTAAACACTGGTTTTCCGCAAATTCTTTGAAACTAATGGACCGTTGCCGATATGGTATGAAAGCACAAGCCTGATCCAGGCAAAGTGCCGCACAGTCAGAGACTGCACGTGGGCTAAGATACTGTCAGGTTGCCCAGGTCTAGACAGATATGAGGGGGGAATAGAATTGGTAGTGAGACTCCAGCGTGTTTCAGCATGAAGTTAACTACCGTTGGTCAATCAAATTAGCACGATGTTAGCCGCACAGCACAGAAATGCTACACGATTGCACATCCGTTGCCGATAGGAGAAGGAACAAAGGTGGATGGCTGGCGCCTTGAAACCAGTTGCTCGTCACTGCTATAGGAAACACGTGGTTACGTTGTAAAACGGTGAATCCAATCGACCCCATTCTAATTCTCATCTACTCAATTTCCTTAGTATTGGATTGTATGGTATATGGTATCAAAGCACAAGCCTGATTCAGGCAAGGTGCCGCACAGTCAGAGACTGCACGTGGGCTAAGATACTGTCAGGTTGCCCAAGACTAGACAGATTGGATTGTAAGCCCTATCGTTGGAATGAAACCGGGAATGCAGCGGGCACTGGTCCCACTCTCGATCGCGCAAAGTACGGATATCGAATGCTGAACTGAAGACAAACCCTGGAAGGCGCTTAACTTGATATCTAAGGGAACCCAATGAAAGAAGCTCATTCGTGATATTACTGAGCGTTGGATGAGAATGATGTCCTAGTCGAGCAACAGTGGTCTGGACATAAAGAAGTTGCTCACGCCACGGTGTTGAAAAACCATGACAGCGTTTCCGGCCACCCGTAAGACGGAATTTATCAGAGAATCAATAGACAATTTGCGAAAGCAAGAGACGCTCAAATGAATGGCGCCTGTGATTACCGATTCTTAAAGAGAGCCGCTACATGATCCGCTCCTAAGGATAATCAGTTTTACCGGGCAAAACTGTCTGAAATAAAAATTACAGCGAACTTATAAGACTATGAATAGTGTTTTACTTAATTCGTACCGCAACTGGATATTGCAGTTTTGGCACGAACCTCGGAGATTCAAAAGGGCAGAAAATCTTGGATTCCAATGGTAAGATAGCATGATGGGTTGAGCATTTCAGTCAGTTATCATCATCATCATAAAGCACAAGTCTGGAGCCAGACAAGTGCCCATCAGTCATCTGCATAATAAGCGCCGCCTCCGTACAGAGCAGCGATTACCTAATTAATTGCGATGCCATATCATATTTTTTTGTTTTACGACGAGTGGAGAATAGTGCATCACATGGAGAAAACAGGATTTCTATTAAAGTACATGAGGTTTGTGTTGACACATTAATATTTCCATTACACCAACTGTTTTTCTTCTATCTGAGATTCTGAGGTTTTACTATCGGAATAGAGTATGCTTATCATCCTACTTCTAACTACATAATAATAAATTGTTGATATTGTTGTTGATATTGATATTGTGGAATGAGATTCATCGATACAACAGCGAAACTGTTTTTCAACGTTGATGCAGAACCGGCTGTGTACCAGAGGTTACTTGCGTACAAGAGTCAAGCAAGGTGGGGCCCGTCCTGCAATGGAATGCGTAGACCAAATATTCACCTTGCACAGGATTCTGGAACACGGTACATGGTATCCACAGCAAATGATGGCACGTTTTATCAATTTCCGCAGTGATATTCAACTCCGTACACCACGTTTTTTATGAAATATCATCATCATCATCATGAAGCACAAGTCTGGAGCCAGATAAAGTGCCAAGCAATATGAAGCAGGGAAAGCAGATAAGCAAGCGCGTGGAAAAGGGAAAGCAGGCAAGCGGAATACGCAAAAGCAAATGCACAAAAAAGCAGCTTGTTTTTGTAGTTTCACTGCATGCGATTTTTGGGGTTTTTTGTTTTGTTTTTGTTTTTTTTGTTTTTTATGTAAAATAATACCGAATAAAAAATTATGACACACATAATAAAATACACTGGCGCCACTGACTTCGGTTTGTAGCCATATCGCGTAAGGTTTCCAGCCAACTATTAGGTGGAGCTTTTGGACCCCACCCAGGCAAACGAATACGCCCAACTGAGCCTAGCGCTACGGTGAGTTTCTTCATCCCAACGCGCCACGTCATGGACTGGCCACCCGATCTTTTCTCCCAGCTTCTGTCAGACTCTGCGAATAAGGCGCGGTACGGTAAACGGTGAGTAGGCATTCTCAATACATGTCCCAACCATCGCAAGCGAGCAAGCATCAGCATTTCTCTCAGTCCGTGGCCACCTGGTCCTAACACCCGCTTGCAGACATCTATATTTGTAACACGATGCTGCCACCGAATGCGAGCAATTCTACGCAGGCAACGATATCAAAAACAGAAAGCCGACGGACATCTTCCGCTCGGATAGACCAGGTTTCGCAGCCATAAAGGAGTGTAGCACGCACCACTGCGTTGTACACTCGGCCTTCAGTATGGAGTGAAACATCGCGTCGGTGCCACAGGTGGCGAAGGTTAGCAAACGCTGCACCCGCTTTGCGAACACGATGTGAGATCTCGTCCTCGACACAACCTCCAGCGGAGATACAACTGCCAAGGTAAACAAAACTGTCGACCAATTCAAGATTGACATCGTACACAGTTAGGTTTGGAAGAGAGCGGCTCCAATCGGAAGAGGTTCCCTCGAAACTCGTGAGCCTAATTAAAGAAATTAAATTATAAATCTACTAAGGCATGGGTTTGCCTTTATGTTTAAGAATAGTGCGAAATTGATTTGCATACATGAGTCAGGTGAAACTGTCCGTTATCACCAGTTCTGTTCAACTATATTGTCGACTGGATTATGAACCAGGTATTAGGGACTGCAGAGGGGTTTAGGTTTTGAAGGATCTTCGGTATTGAAAAACTTGGCAATATCGAAATGTTGCAAACGCTTTTAAACTGCATTAGTAGTTTCGCTGCAAAAGTCGACCCTCAAATAAACGCAACAGAAACCAAGGCATCTTCTTCTAATGTTAAACCATACGTTTAAAAATGTGTCCAAGGATGTGCGATTGAATATGTTCCACTGTTCAAGTACATCAATTCAAGTGTATTACTTTCCGCAAGCTGTAGCCGGAAATTAACGTAGTGTAAGTACCTCAATGACCCATTGAACTACGCACGGATGTGCAACCGTACAGTACTTGTGTACTGCAGTTTTAAATAACATCGTGCTATATCGATTGCCACTGGTAGTGAGCTTCATGAGAAAGCACACTTGATCCTCACTGTCATTTCTCTACTTCTTATATCTCTAGAGGTGAGACAAAATCAGTCTCAACCCACTGTCACGTTGTTCGAGCTTTTTAACCAACGGCTTCGGATGTATATGTATGAAAGCACAAGCCTGATCCAGGCAAAGTGCCACACAGTCAGAGACAGTACGTGGGCTAAGATACTGTCAGGTTGCCTAGGCCTAGACAGATATGAGGGGGGATGAGGTCCCCTAAGCTAAGCCTACTTACGTTTGCTGTTGATACTTTGCCTGGATCAGGCTTGTGCTTTCATATCATACTTACGTGGGCAACCAGGTACTATCGCGTCCACAAGAAAACTTTCCAGTTTTGTGGTCCTCTACTAGCTAGCTCTGATAGAGATGCAGTTTGTGTATCAAGGTCCCCAAATCTAGTAACATTGAAAACGTTGTCTTCTCATAATGCTAATAGAGCATTATTTTGCCGAGGTGTACCGTTCAAATAAATGGTGTTTAATGTGCAGACGTTTGCACGCATCGCATAAAAGATAGCCTTAACTCGTACACTTGATAGCCACGATATCGATGTAATCTATTTGCCGGAAACGCGTATCAATAAATCTAGCTCGGTTACATGAATATTCAATTCTTCGAACTTACTAAGAAGACATTGAGTATTTGCGTAGACAATTTAGGCTCTCCCGCAAAAGACAGGGCTCTGGGAATTTATTATGCTGATTCTATCAAAATCAGCTGTGGTCAATACAGCAAGCCAGTTCAGTTCAGTTCAGTTTGCACAGGACAGTATGTGGCTAACAAGCCAATCGAGCGTCCAGAATTTCTTTCGGTGGAAAGCTGCAGAGAAGCACCCACCACTGCCAGGATATCAAAATTGCATATGCAACAATAAAGATCATCATAGTTAAAATAGTCAATAGTCAATAGTTTATTACGGTATAAAAAGCGGGGAGCTTGTACAAACCGCAGGGTGGATCGTGCGGTGGGTCGAAAAGAAAAGAATAGTAAAATGTTCGAGTTTCCAAGGCCTTATAGCGGGCCACATTCGCGTTAGCCTGCACCATCAGTGGATTTTTGTGGCATTTGGACAGGTAGGGCGTCAACCCGGGACACCGCTAGCCACCACATCCTCCGGAACAGGGTCAGCTGAGACTGCGTGCGCTTGGACTTCCGATACTGGGATCGTTGCCACGAGGGGGTAATAGTGTCTTGGGAGTGGGAGATTTCATGGAGGTGGGAATCGAGGAGACCTTTGAAAAAACCGAAAGAAGTGAATTCAAAAAGCTTGCATGGAAGAGCATTCTATGGATTGCATACTCGCACCGAGAAAAACCTGCGGCGACATTCAAGTTGGCTTTGCTGATGTAGCAATTTAAAAGTGAATAGTGGAAATAATTTTTTAGTTGATTTCTAATGCACATTTATCACGACTTAACTGCCTGAATTATTTTACAAGCGTCACCTCACTTCCGAAGTTTGTTGACAACTGGCACGCCGCATGGCTCAGCCGTCTCAAACGCGTATTAAACGAGAGCAGAACGTGTGCCGAATTTGATACTCCCGGCATACCGAAGTGATCTGTCCAATTTATCCTATCATAAACCTTTAAATTTTGTGTACCGAATTTGACCCATTCAACCGTTAAGGGCTAAAAGATAACCTTGAAGGTTAACAGTTCAAGGTCAAGTTTTGTTCTTGTCATATCTATAACGCAGGCCTTACATGGCCTATATGCTAATGAAGCGTCCAGAATTATTGTCGTTTCAGGCAACTCCACTCTTCTATTTGGTTGTTTTTTATCCTCCTATATCTCGAGCGCACTTTATGATACTTCTTTTTCTTCTTCTTCTGAATCCAAAGCAGAAGGGATAAAATCCCGTTTAAGCTTCATCACAGAAATAGATATGGGTGACTTCTGCTGACGAGGCAAACCCTGAGAGTAGAGGAACACAACTATATCACTCCGGGGATCAAGTCCATCCGTCTCAACAAATGCTTACCCAACGCGCTTTTGAATAGCTGTTCAGATGGTAGAGAAGGGGACCTTTCGGTAGACAGTTCCAAGTGTTCACCACCCACGTGAACAGCGTGCTCTCATTACTCAGCTTCATCCTTCTAGGCATCTGCAATTTAAAGTCATGTCCCTGATTCATCGACTCGTCTACTAGTTGGAAGTAATATATCAACTGCTCTCCATATTGATCGAAAAGAATATGCGTATCATGAGCAGGTCAAATCTTTTACTTCGAAGTTCTAGGGAGTAGAGTTTCAGTAAGCTCCTCCTATCGTCGTACGCGAGTTGGCGCATTCCACGAACTATCTTAGTGCCCCTCCTTTGTACCCTCTCCAAGTAGTCGCATTCGCCTTTAGACTGAGGAAATACAACGGAGGACTGATGTACGCAGAGAAAAGTGTCTGGAACGTTTGCGGGGTAATAGGCGCAAATGAACCCCGAATCGCCCAGAGCATCCTGATAGCGCTGCCTATTCTCCGACAAGTGTCAGCCTTCGACTTCAAGCAATCCATAACCGGAATCCCTAAGTCTTTTTCGACCGTCACCGCTCTAATAGGCTTACCTCCAAGAAAGTATTCACCACCAGTGTCATCGGAGTGTTGTCCTCATTGATAGGCAGCGACCAGCGATGTGCCCAACTGAGTAAGTCATCAACTGCTTGTTGCAGTTGCTTGTGTCCATTGCAGGAACTGACTGAGACCCACAGTTTCAATGATACGTCTAGTGCGTCCCTCAGGTACACAAATTCTTACAACTGATACTAGCTAAATAAAAAATTCTATTTCTAGGCCGGTGACAGTCAGAAATTGTTAAGTTGCGCATACATTCAGTTCAGTTTAGTCTTAACAGGACGATTTGTGGCTGAGTCTCCGGTCGAGCGTCCAAATTTATTTTGGTGTTATACCACAGAAAAGCGTATATGTGGTGATTGTTCAAAAGGCATTCAATAATGCGGTTATTCAAATTCTAATTGTTTAACTTATATACATCAATATATACCGCGTAATTCGAATACTGACCGTTGTTTATTCTCACTTGTTTTCTTGGGTTGGTAGTTTCATTCCATTCCATACAATACAATTCATTACAATTGGCGTCGTGATCAGCTATATCCTTGAGAAATCAAAGATTATTTGAAACGGTTTGAACTTCGTTGTGTTAGCAAGGGTGAAATGCCTGATTAAATTATTACTGTACATTACCTTACTTCAGCAGAAGAAACTGCTTATGTTCAGTTAAAAAATTTATCATTTACTATTCCACGTGCTAAGACGGCTTTTACTGAATTGAAATCAATTTTACTGGCTCATGTTACTCCAAGAAAATTTCGAAATTGCTGAACATGCTCGCTTCAATACACTGCAACGACATGAATCCAATTTATTGTGAACTTATTCTGGAATTACAAACACAAGCTTCAAGTTTTGCTTTTGAAGATAGACTAAATGATCATTAAATGTATCGCTTATTCGCTGGTTTAAATAAACCCGATTTATATCGTCAGTTATTGAATGCGAATATTTAAACTTTTTTTGAAATTTTAAAAGTATATGTGAAGATTACGAAGATGTTGCAAAGAAACTAATCCTCAAATTAATATTGACAATCAATCCGTTTCGTTTGAAACCTTCAAACCTAAACGCCAGTCAAGCAACCGACCACATAGGCAAAGCGATTTTGAGGTCATACCAGACAGAATACGCAAAGTCAACAAAAGCAATTCCTATTTTGAGAGACCGAAGTTTGGAAAATGTGCATCCTGTGGCAATTTACATTCTCGATTTGCTTGTCAATTTCTTGATGATAAATGATTTAAATGTGATAAAATTAGAAATATTCAGTTTGTTTGTTAAAAATCTAAGACATGTTATGTGCATAATAATGACAAAGAATTTGTCAATGTAGAAAATCAAAACACCTCTTATCTTTATCAGACTTATCATCCATGGTCTCTCATATTCGCAAGCGTATATTCGTTCGTTGTGTTTCGAAAGAGTTTATACTTGATACAGGAAGTGTGGAATCATTAATTTAATTGAATGACTTGAAACGTTTGACTCTTGATGCTCAAATTCATCGATCTGACATTTCGATTCCCGGCGTTACCGGACATTCTGTACCTATTGTCGGAGTTTGCTCGATTTCAGTCAGATATCGCACTGCGTAAAAAAGTTGAATGTTCATTCATTGTAATTAAATATGGTCCACATATCCTTGCTTTAAAATAAAAGATTTAATTAGTCAGTGTGAATCGCTTTCCGGCGGTATGAAAATAAAACCTATTCATTTAGATATAACTGGTTATCCTACATTTTTGAAATTTCACCTGATTCCATATGGTTTAAGGTGTGTGAACGTAGTATTCTTGTTCCTGTGGAAGCCACCAAATGGGCAACGCCAAAATTTACTCTTCTAAAAAGAGATGATCAAACGCCCCGTGTTGGTAGAGATTACAAGATGACACCGAACCTTCGATTAATAGAGCGAAGTTGTACAGATGAGGAGCCTGAAGCTATCTTATCTCATTTACGTGGTTCATGTGTTTTCTCGAAAATAGATCTAAAGGATGTTTATTTATAGATACCACTTAATGAAACATCAAGTGAAACTACAACCAATAACACGCCATTTGGATAATATCGTTATAAGTTTTTCCGTTTGGATTACCTGTTTCACCAGTTGTATTTCAAAATGTGATGAACAATATTGTTAATGGTCTTCGAGGTGTCGAACTTTATCACGACAACATTATTATTCGTGCACCGGATAATTTTGTTCATGATCAACGTTTGTTAGCTCTACTCTCTCGTGTCATACATTAAAAGGTGAAATTAACTCTGGATAAATGCGTCATTTATGTTGATAAAATTAATTGGTTTGGATACCGTGTATACTCTAATGAAGTCCATCCACACCAGAATCGTCTTAAACCTTTGGTGGAAACGGAATCGCCAAATTCTTTCACTGAACTTCGATTGGTAATGGGAGTGTTATAATATTATTATAAATTCATTCCGAATTTTGCAAAAGTTGCTAATTCATTGTTTACATTAATGAATGCTACAAAGTTCAAGTGGACTGCTAAACATGAAAGGACACTTCAGGATGTTTCATCCTTTCTGCAATTCAGTAGTTTACTTAATCCATTTACATGAAATTTTAGTTCTGTTTTAATCACAGATGCTTCTCGTCATAGAATTGGTGTTGTTTTGAGCACAATGGTCATCCGTTATTGTGTATTTCACGTCGACTGAGTTAAGCAGAACAAAGTTATGCTCTGACTCATTGAAAAGCGTTTGCTATGTATTAGGCCGTCATGCGCTCACACAAATATTTATTTGGTCATGAATTCACTATAGTAACTGATCATGAAGCACTCAAATTTATTTACAATCCGGTGACTTCATTCGCAAAATCTACTGCAGCAAAGTTTCAGAGAAGGAGCATAGATCTTGGTGTATGTATTTACACCATTGTATTATTATTATCACACAAGTCTTTACAGACGATGTGCCAACAAGTATACCATGAAAAAGGTACATAGTTGTGGTTGAAGTAGAATCCATGGTTCTTGTTGTAGGCGACATACTACCCGGTCGCCAAGGCCGAAGTAGGGTGTTAGCTTAGGTGATCCCACCCGGAGCCTTTGACTCAAAAGTCTTCCCGCAAGGCAGCAGGGATTTTTCCTCAGGGTTCACTCCCGAAGCCTTTCCCGCAAACGGGTATGCCGCAAGGCAGTGGAGGTTTGAATTCAGGGTTTTCCTTCCCTTAGATGGACTGCCCTGCCAGGCAAACGAGCTCCATCTGCCCGGAGCAAACTGGTTTTGAGGCGCCAGTCACCCACCTTCGCCCTTTCTCCTGTCAGCAGAAGCAGTAAATGGTAATAGATGAAAATAAATCAAACAAAGTAAATATATCCTTACATATGTGTGTCTAGACGTTGTTTAAAAATTTAAACAGATGGGGAATTTTCTAAAGTTGTAGGCAGAGCTGTAGCAGTTCAAGCGGCTCGTTTCGCGCGACAGCTTGAGGTTATGTCCATGGTGGTTTACACGAGAGGACAATAGGAATTTAATCCTCCGGATAACGTTCGGTTAGTGTGTAGTGGACCAAAAGTAGTCTGCACTACACAATATGCAACAAAAATGGAATAAACTCTCTAAAGACCAACAGATCTAATGTCCAACGAAAGATCCAGTGAAGCCTAATGATAGCGAGATAAATCCACACAGGAATGTTCGAGAGATGAAACCCTAGGCGCAGAATAGTTTAAAATGTTGGAGGATGCGTTAATAACAAACCTCGCACGAAGTAACGCACACAAACTTCGCAACCAAGGAAGAAGACAAAGTCCGAGGGTTCGGAATAATTTTAACCACCAAACAGTGTACTTTAAAAGCATTTATTACAATAAATCCAACAATGTAAAAACTAATGCTTTTGTACAAAGTGGAATTATGAATAAAGGTGTATCACTAAAATACTCCCCTACCAGAGAAGAAAGGATGACATACGCTCGAAATGTTCATGAGGCCAAATGGCTAAAAGTTTAGGCCAATACACATGTCAACCGGTTCGAGTTTGGATTGGCCCGGAAGAGACAGAAGTGTTTGGATGGGCAAAGAGAGGAGAATACATATGAGTTTTCAACGTCGGTAGCCATGAATTTATTGCTGTGCCAGGTGACTCACACAGCTGCAAATTAAATGATAAACATTTAGCGAATTTGGCTACATTGATCTCATTTTGACGGGTAGAGAAAAGAGAAAGATCTGATGGTGTGCCTGAAGACAAGACCAAGATGTTGGGACATAAAAAGGCATCAGAGACCAAGTTTGCACTCATTTGACGTTTTGAGTGCCGGTTGAGAATTGAGAAATGTAATGCAAGTGTTTAATCTCGCGTGGTGAATTACGACCAAGTTTTGAATGTAAGGCCAAAGCCAGTGGCTTGTGGTCCGTTAAAATGGTGTAAACACGATCTTCAAAGAGATGACAGAGTATATAGCAATTAGCTAACCTGCTAATGTGCCGTATTAGGATTTATCCGGGTTAAGATCGCGCGAAAGTAATTCCAGTAAAAGGACTGTGTTTAAAAGGAGTTGTAAAGCAACTGAGAGCCGAATTAGAATCATCAGTCGTGAACGACAAGAGAAATATCGAATCAGGCTACCGTTAAAACCATGAAAATGGGCAATCACTTGCGATTGTATGTGTTGCTTCATGTGGGAAATAATTGCTCTTAACAGGTATTCAGTGAGTATTCCAAAAAATGTGCCAAAATTGAAGAAATACAAATATATAGTAAATGGAAAAATTATGTTGAGGCCAAAAATAAGTATGCTTTAGACACAATGCAAATAAAACGAAATGAATTCACTAAAAGACCAAAACATCTAATGTCCAACGAAAGATCCAGTGATGTCTAACGATTGCAAGATGAATCCACATATTAATTTCCAAGAAATGGAATCCATGGTGCAAAATGCTCCCGAATATTTGAGGATCCGTTAATCACAATCCCCACATGAAGTAACGTACACAAACTTCGCTACCACGGGATGAGACAAAGTCCGAGTGTTCGAAATTTTATTAACCGCCAAAAGTGTATTTTACTAGCGTTTGTTCGAATAAATCACACAATGCAAGAAAACTAACGCTTGTGTACAAAGTGGAAAGATGAATAAAGGTAATTCACTTTGTGATTCCGTGTCTGAACATCGTGGTTCGTTGTACGAACCCTATATAACAGTTGGCATACAAGTATAACCTTGTTTACCTTTAATCCACTGTTTCAAGGCTCACTGAACCTGATCTTGCTGTGTTCACCTGACGATGACAAACAGCCTGAAACCCGTAGTGGTGTGTAAGGGATTGGGATGTGAGCAACACATTACTTTGGTAATTCACTTCAATTGCACGTAATGTGAAAATCAGGTCTTTCCACAGACGACGATATTTGAGGAAGAAATGTTTTACATTTCCTCATACGTTTTCCGTTATCTATACTAGTAAAACCTCGAATGAACATTGTAGTGCTGCGTTGCGGTTACTCCAGTCACTGTAGTCCTTAAGTAGCAATGGACTGAGAGCGCTGATATAGCCTTCCAAACGTGGTAATATGTTTGCGTCAAAAATTCCAAAGGCTCGCCAATGAAATCCTAAATTTCTATTGGCCAATGCAGCAGCTTGGGAGCAATGACGGGATCAGCTTAGGTCACGTGGAATATTGATCCCGATAATGATTATAGAACCATTCATAACGTGTTACTTCCTAAATACAAAACGGATAACCTCTTGACGTCGCGATCGTCGAGGATATCCAAATCACAAAAAGAAAAATACTTTGACAGTGTTGGTTTCTTCTCTGCAGCTTTCCACCAAAAGAAATTCTGGACGCTCGATTGGATCGTTAGCCACTTACTGTCCTGTGCAAGTGAGCTGAACTGAACTGTGGTGAACTTCTGGAACAAGCTCCCAGATTGTATGTTAAGCCTCCCAAATGTATTGAGCTTTAAAAGGGAATTAGACGTTAAATGGTTAACAATATTTCCGCACATTGTCTAATAAAAACAAACCAGGAAAAGAACTCAAGATTTAAATCTGGAGGACGGAAAAACAGCCGATACCGAACTGTCTAAGGCGACTGGCTTCTCCAGGTTCTCCGGTGGCGTTCAGAGACGTGATAATTCTTTAAGGGCTCCGTCTAGCTCGTTTAATCTACTACTTGATGCTCATGCACTGAATGAGTTGTCCTTTATGGGAACCGAGGTGTATGAAACACATATCCATTTTCGCGTCAACAAAGCTGAGGGACCAGATGGTATCCACTCGATTATGCTGAAGAATCTCGCCCCAGTGCTTACAGAAACTTCATGCAACCTTTTCATTTCATGCTTGAACATGAGAGTGGTTCCTAGTGTGTGGAAAGAAGCCATAGTCGTACCAATACACAAGGGTGGTTGCAGGTCAAATCTTGGTAACCGTAGACCTGTCAGCCTGACTAGCATCGTCTTGAAAGTATTTGAAAAACTGATGCGTGATAAAATCTGTCAGCATCTTTGTCGGCATTCTCCACTGATTGTAACTCAGCATAGATTTCTTAAGTGTAGATCCTGCCTGACTAACCATCATAGTTTTGTCAATACTGCCACTAAAAGGGTGGATGAATGTAAACCTGTCAAAGCCCTCGACCTAGACTTCAGCAAGGCTTTCGAATCCGTAAATCACCGCCTTCTAGATAACATGCTAACAGCAAATGGCATACGGGGTAGTCTTCTTGCTTGGATAAAGGCCTTGCTTACCGGTAGGACATTCCGAGTTGGGGTAGGATCTACGATGTCAAATCAAACCGACGTGATCAGTGGTGTACCCCAAGGGTCGGTACTCGGTCCTCTTCTATTCCTGATTTTCATCGATGACTTGTCCTCTGCATTGAAGTGTCCATGCTTCATTTTCGCTTATGATGTGAAATTCATCGGTTCAACGGATGAAGATACCTTGTTGCACGAACTTGAACGGCTCATAAATTGGTCATACCAGTGGGACCTCCCACTGAACCCTAATAAAAGCCAACTCTTGTCAGCACTGGTTGATACGATTTCAGTTCAGGTAGCAGGCAATTCTCTCACTGCTAGCGCCACACAGCGTGTAAAGGATTTAGAGTTCTAGTTAGGACTGACTTCAAATGGGAGGACCAGTGCGCTGCTGCAGCTCAACGTGCTCGCAAAGTGCTCTTTCTGCTGAGATCCGTGTTATCCAGCAGAAGACCCGATGTATTCCTGCCCCTTTACAATGCATTAGTTCGGCCGCATTTAGAATATTGTGTTCAGGCGTGGTGCCCTTACTACAAGAAGGACATCGTTCGACTCGAAAGCGTACTGCGTCTCGCAACTCGCATGATTGAGGGTTAGCGAGGGAAAATTTACGCTTCACGCCTGAAGTCCCTAGATCTTTTCTCACTTACGCACCGTCGCTTGAGAGATGACTTAATTAAAACCTTCAAGATCTTGAAATGGGTTAAGTATCGTTACCATGAGCGACTTCTTTGCCTTAAATCCCGAGCTGGGCATCCGCGGACATTGACTCAAACTTGCTAAGGAGCGATGTAGACTAGACTACCGAAAAAACTTTTTAAGCCTCAGGGTGGTAAATTTCTGTAACCGGCTTCCAGAAAAACTTATATCCTGCTGTTCTGTCACGAGTTTTAAGAACGGTTTGGACCGCATCTGTGGTAAGCTTTTTCCCGAATTCTACCCCCAATATCTAAGCAAGATGAGGTAGTTCATCATTTTTAGCGTTGTCTGGTAAGTAAGTAAATGCTAGAGTTCTGGTTTTCAATACACAACTCTTTGGCTGATCTCTCACCGCATTGGTAAAGAGAAATATTTTTGAGCATCATTCAGAACGAGGTGCTTCCTAAATACATCCCGGATAATTCTTTGGCGTAGCGATCGTCGAGGATATCCAAATCACAATATCAAAAAACGCTTTGGCAGTGGTGGTTGCTTGTCTGCAGCTTTCCACCGAAAGAAATTCTGAACGCTCGATCGGCTTGTTAGCCACTTACTGTCATGGCATTCTCTGTTGAGTGTAACTCAGCATGGATTTCTTAAGGGCAGATCCTGTCTGACTAACCTCCTTAGCTTTCTCAATACTGCCACTAAAAGGATGGATGAAGGGAAGCCTGTCGAAGCCCTCTACCTAGACTTCAGTAAGGCTTTCGATTCCGAAAACACCGCCTTCTAGAGATTAAGCTAGCAGCCAAAGGCATACGTGGTAGTCTACTTGCTTGGATAAAGGCCTTCCTTACAGGTAGGACATTCCGAGTGAGAGTAGGATGTACGCTGTCGAATCAAACCGACGTGATCAGTGGTGTACCCCAAGGTTCGGTACTTGGGCCCTCTTCTATTCCTGATTTTCATCGATGACTTGTCCTCTGAATTGAAGTGCCCATGCTTCATTTTCGCGGATGATGTGAAATTCATCGGATCAACGGATGAAGAGACCTTGATGCACGACCTTGAGCGGGTCATAAACTGGTCATACCAGTGGGATCTCCCACTGAACCTAAAATAAGAGCCAACTCTTGTCAACACTGGTTGATAAGATTTCGGTCCAGGTGGCGGGGAATTCCCTCAGTGTCAACGCCACACAGTGTGTTAAGGATTTGGGTGTACTGGTTAGTGCTGACTTCAAATGGGAGGACCAATGTGCCGCTGCGGCTCAGCGTGCACGCAAGGTACTTTTTCGGCTGAAATCAGTGCTATCGAGCAGAAGACCCGATGTATTCCTGCCACTGTACAAGGCATTAGTTCGGCCGCATCTTGAATACTGTGTTCAGGCGTGGTGTCCTCACTACAAAAAGGACATACTTCGACTTGAAAGTGTACAGCGCCTCGCAACTCGCATGATTGAAGGTCAGCGAGGGAAACCGTACGCTGTGCGCCTAATGTCTCTCGATCTTTTCTCCCTTAGGCGCCGTCGTTTAAGAGGTGACTTAATAGAAACCTTTAAGATCTTGAAGGGTTTGAGTGGCGTGCAAATGAACGACTTCTTTACCTTAAGTCCCGAGCTGGGCACCCGGGGCCACTCACTTAAAATTGCTAAGAAACGATGTCGGCTAGACTCCAGGAAACACTTTTTCAGCCTTAGGGTTGTTAACTTCTGGAACATTCTTCCAGAAGAACTTATATCCTGCAGTACCGTGTCTAGTTTTAAGCAGGGGTTGGACCGCAACTGGGGTAAGTTGTTTCCTGAATACTCGCCTTAATTGCTTTAAAAGCTTAGGTTTTTCATTTTTTAGCGTTATCCCGTAAATATACTGAGGGCTAGAGTTCTGTGTGTTTTTTTAATTTTTATTATACACAATGCTACTTCAGCTAACCTCTCACCGTGCTGGTGAAGAGAAACTGCTTTTTCTTTTTCCAGCATCGGCTATAACGCGGTGCTTCCTAAGTTCAACCCGGATAATCTCTTGGCTTCGCGATCGGCGAAGATTTCAAACAGACAAAAAGAATATACGTTTTGGCAGTGGTGGGTGCTTCTCTGCAGCTTTCCACCGAAAGAAATTCTGGACGCTCGATTGGCTTGTTAGCCACATACTGTCCTGTGCAAACTGAACTGAACTGAACTGAACTGAACTGAAATCTGCGCGGTACGTTCAACTTGGTTGTATTTCCCACGCTCTTACACATAATCTATTTCCAAATCGCTGTTCTCTGACTTTTGCTGTAAATTGTTAATCAATTTATCGCATTATATACACATCGTAACTAGAATCAACATATTCTATTACGTTTTTTGAAAAATTTTATATATATTCATTGTTATTTGAATTTTAAAAAAATCAAACTATGCCTAAAGCTTCATATCCCTGCATTTCAAGTGAATGTGGTAAGAAGGTTGTAAAAGGCATAGCTTGTGATGTGTGCCAGAGATGGGCGCATCCAAAATGCTCTGGCATTCTTGCCAAGCATTATGAAACTTATTGTAAAATTAGTTTCATGGAATGGGTTTGTTGGGAGTGTAAGAGAAATGCCAGGGAAGTATTCCTGAGGACCTCCGCTAGTATTTTAAACAATGTTGAGACAAATAATAAGAGTTCTCCGTTGTCCTACGCCGAGGTCGTAAGAATAAGAACAACCCCGTCAACAAAACCCTGCCCTGCCCGCAGTACCATCAATAAGAATAAAAAAGCAACACAGGGGGGGAAAAAGAACCCAAAAAAGAAAACCGTCGATAACAGTAAATGTCCGGTAATAACACAGCAAGCTAACTACGTTGCTTTAGAAAGGCAAATAAATGCCTTAGCTGAGCAAGTTAGTAAGCTTGCTGCACCCAACAAAATGGCGGAAACGAGGCCATCTCGTACTCTCCTCATACTAAATAGGGAAGAGCCGCTGATTCGCGAAAGCAAATCCCGGCGCCAAATGGACCGTTCCAGGGTTCAAGATATTTTGCGCATGGCAGGGCTAATCAACTGCCAGGTAAAAAGGGTCCATCGTGTAGGCCGGTGGAACCCAACTGTAAATAGCGCTCGTCCGATCTTGGTAGAATTCATAAACCAGCAGGACAGGGATACGCTTCTTTTAAAAAGTGCTTACCTTGAGCGCTACACAAATGGGCGATTCAAAGTTGTCCAAGATAAGGGGCCTCAACCACATTTTCATGGAAAGCGTTCAAAAACGCCCATGACTGGCTTGAAAACTCCCATAAAAGGGATCAACCTTAGCCACCATAAAATGTTTAGGTCATCTGCGGTAGTTGTCATTGAAGATGTACTCCAAAATGGGCCGCCAGTAGAATACGAGCGCATGAAAAACTGGCTTTTCAGTAAGCTTCTGAACGAGGAAAATCTATGTACAACTGCCATTAGGCCGGTGCAAGCTCGTTCGCAAGGGCAGTCTAGCCACTTATCAACTTCTCCGGTTTCAAAAAACGGGGTGCTCCCACCCCGCGTAAAGTTAGTTTAAAATGTGCGCAGAATAGAAATACCCGTGTACTGTACACAAATGCTTGCAGTATACGTAATAAATGGGGCGAGCTGCAGCTTGCTGCACTGGAAAACCAAGTCGACATAATTGCCATCTCCGAATCATGGTTGAAACCAGATGATCATGTTCCGTCATTGGTATCAACTAAGTATTCCATCTATCGTCAGGATAGGGATACTGGTGCTACGGGAGGGGGAGTGGCAATTATGATAAACGAAGATCTCCCCCACAGTGAGACATCGATAAAGATCGCTTCTCACTCAATCCAACTAACATCGGTATTTCTTACTGTCGCTAGAAGAAGACTGGCACTTGCATGTGCTTATAGAAGCCCGACTGCTTCATCATTAGACGACCAATTACTGATGGACACATTGGAAGTACTAGAAGGGCAATGCAACGCATTACTAATTGTCGGAGACTTCAATCTACCGGGCATTGATTGGCGTACTGAAATTTCTTCACCAGGGTCAGTTGAGTCGCAATATCTAGACTGGTTTCATGTCGGGGCCTTTTATCAACATGTCAGGGAACATACAAGGTTTAGGACAGGACATACTCCGTCAACTTTAGATTTGGTTCTATCGTCTCATGAAAGAGATATTTATGGAATCAAATACCTTTCGCCACTAGGCGAGAGCGACCACGCTGTAATTCTTCTTGACTGGACTTTAGTGCATCCTATTCCTCAAGTAAAGATGTCCCGCAACTTTGGTCGAATGGACATCGTCCAACTACAAACTAAAGCAATGAATCTAAGTTGGGAACCAGACGAATTAGAACCTAGTGTAGAAATCAGGTGGAATATTATAAAAGGGCACCTCTTACAACTACAGGATGATTTTGCTCCTCTACAACCAGTGAGAACGCGAGGAAAACCACCCTGGTGGAGCGCGTCTATTCGCAAGGCTATTAGAGGCCGTGACCGTAGCTGGAGGGCGTACAAATTCTGTGGAACTCACAGATCTAGACTGCAGTACATACAGACCAGAAATTCAGCTGTTGCGCTGCAAAGGAAAGGTAAAAGGGACTTCGAATCCCGACTTGCCAAAAAAGCAAAGATTAACTTGAAAGCTTTTTATGGCTATGTTCAGTCCAAGCGATCATTAAGAGAGGAAATAGGTACGTTAGTGCTGGAAGATGGCAATACGGCTTTAACTGCACCGGAAAAAGCCGATGCGTTGCATTCATTCTTCTGCAGTGTTTATCGGCGCGATCCAGGTAACTGTTTAGAAACTCACGAGTGCAGAGCACCTCCCTTTAGCTCGGTGGAGGTTAATCAGGAAATGGTCACCAGAGTTCTGTCGCAGCTGGACAAAACTAAGTCGGCTGGCCCCGACGGCATACATCCGGCTATTCTTCAACCGCTTGCGAATATAGTTAGCCTTGCAATCAGAAATCTTTTCGAAGCTACCTTACTCCAGGGTATACTACCGGATGAATGGAAACGAGCGGCGGTAATAGCCATATACAAAAAGGGTCCCATTCCAGATGTACGCAACTACAGGCCAGTAAGCCTGACAAGCATTCTTTGCAAGTGCTTGGAAAAAATCATTCGGCACCAGGTTTGTAAACATTTGGTAGCCAATTCCTTACTATCCGATGCCCAGCACGGATTCTGGAAAGGAAGGTCCTGCCTAACCAAACTTCTAAGCTTTATGGACGAAGTGACATTACGCCTCGATGAAGGGAGAGTAGTCGAGGTCTGTTATCTTAATTTCGAAAGGCATTTGACTAAGTGAACCATAGGTACCTTCTGCACAAACTAAGTATGTGTGGCGTCACAGGTGACCTACATCGATGGTTAGACAGCTTCTTAACAAATCGCACTAACTATGTTAGAATTACAGGGGAGTGCTCGCAGGAATCACTGATTCTCAGTGGAGTGCCTCAAGGCTCGGTGCTTGGTCCATTACTTTTTCTTATTTTTGTAAACGACCTGGAAGCGTGCTTGAGTTCACGCTGCTTCCTGTTTGCTGATGATGTTAGGATCCTAGGAACCGACAGTAGAGATACGCTTATCTCTGATTTAGAAAAAGTAATCGAGTAGACAAAGACCTGGGACTTGCCACTACACCTGGGGAAGAGCTGTCTTCTGACGACTGATTTAGCGACAACCCAACTAGAAGTTGGTGAAGGAACTATCAGAATAACGGCTGCTCAGAAAGTGAAGGATCTTGGCATTACTATAACAGGCGATTTTAAATGGGCTACTCAATGTGCCGAAGCTGCAAACAAGGCTCGCAGAGAATTGTTCAGACTTCGCTCAGCGTTATCTTGCCGAAAACCTTCAATCTTCATCCCCTTATACAAAGTAGTCGTGCGGCCTCACTTGGAGTACTGCGTTCAATCCTGGGCACCGTACTTAAAAAAGGATATAGCATGTCTTGAAAGGGTCCAGCGCCTTGCGACTAGGATGGTTGAGGGTCAGGCAGGTAAAACTTATGAGGCTAGACTCAAGGACCTCGGTTTGTTCTCATTAAAGAGACGGCGGCTGCGAGGTGACCTAATAGAAGCCTTCAAGATTCTAAAGGGTCTTACGGGTGATAATATTACTGAAATCCTTAAACTTGCACCTAAAGCAGCTACAAGGGGTAATTCCATGAAACTTCTCAAGAGTAGGCCCAGGTTGCTGGCACGTGAGCACTTTTTCAGCAACCGTGTGGTCAACTTCTGGAACAAGCTCCCAGATTGCATAGTAAGCCTCCCAAATGTGTTGAGCTTCAAAAGGGAATTAGACGTTAAATGGTCTATCATATTTCCGCATATTGTCTAATAAAAAACTTTATAAAAAAACAAAAAACGTATTTTTACATTTTTATCATATCTGTCTAGGCCTGGACAACCTGACAGTAAATTAGCCCACATGCAGTCTATGACTGTGTTTCACTTTACCTAAACTAGGCTAGTGATTTCATATACCACACATTGCTCACGCATATTTTTGCATTGTTTCCTGAATAGCTGACCTCTCACCGTGCTGGTGAAGAGAAACCCTACCTTACTTTCCAGATATTCGGAAACAAGAACGTGTGAAAAGTACGAACTGTATATTCGATATCAAAGTGCTGGGTGCTCAACCGCATACCGTCGAAGGAAATCTTGGCGCGTGATTGGCTTTTAGCCACCTTCAGACCTGTGCAACTTGAACCTGAACTTGAACTTGAACTTAAACAAGGAGGCCTCAAGTGCGCGGAATTTTGATATTCTTTTTATTCAATTTCGCGGCATATTTATATTACGATCGAGATATTACGTCAAAAATTTTCGCGTCAACAATAACTCTCCACTAGTTTAGATTGTTATGCGTACCTTTCACGTAACCATTTAGTCCTGATGCTCTCAAAAGCAATAAATGGTTGAACAATTTGTTCAGTTGAAAGAATTGTACAAAATCACCGATTGCATGCTATAAATGGATAAAAAATAAAAATAATTGGAAGTGTTATTTATTGCCGAATGTTTATTCGGAGATTGCTGATGACCCTATGTGGAGATAGTTCAACGCCTCAACCTCATTTCGCTACGACTTTCTGCTAGCTGGTCGCATATTACTGGGAGCCTTTGGTGAAGAACTGCGTGCGTTTTTCCCTCTCGTGGCGGGCTCATGATCCCGTGGCCATGCTGTAAAGCTCCAAAAGCGAACAACGCTAGGCCTAACACAAGGATGTGCGCTCTAAACGAGAATTGATAACTTTTGGAATGCGCTTCCTGAAGAGGTTATTGCTGCAACACCTGAAAACCAGTTCAAGCAACTAGTAGATAATGTGCTGCCTGTAATCATTTGGAAGTTGTAAAACTAAACAGGATTTATTCGACTGAGGTTCTCCTGTACTATGTTGCTTATTATAAGAGAAACGGCTCAGATGGGCTCTATCATCTATCATATATCGCAATGGTTAGTAACGCTTCAGGATATGTCCCGAAACCGTGTTCAATGGCGGTCTTGGACTAAGCATCTTCTTGGAGTGTTTGCATAACCTTGTATGTTGTCAAGCGGAGTGACGAGAAAAGCTTGTTATGATGCATGACAGTGAAAGCCGCAAGGAAGCTGCCGTGTTGATGTTGCTCTACTCGTTCACGAAACTTGTTTGAATGCATGTTCCATTCGGGGTGTAGGCACCTCTTCCCAGTTTGTTTGTGCTTACTCTTCTATAGAAGCCGTAGCAATTCAAGTCCCACCCTTCCCCATCTTTTAGGATTTTGCTTTTTCATGGTTGTATGGCAGTTAAGCATTCAGTACGTGCTACCGGTGTATTGCTGTCTTTGATGATGATGATGATGAGCATCTATCAAGAAGACTAGTTACATGCTTATGGTCATTGTTTTGTCTTGTTTTTTCTGAATGGTAGGTAAATCAAGGATCCGTGGGCACAAACTTAAGTTGCAGACGACTATGAGGTTTATGGTTGGAGATGAAAGCACGTGAATAGTGAACAATTTGAACTGACTTCCGAACGAGCTCCTGACCTTGCCCTCGTAACAGTTTTTCGAAAGAGCGTTGGATCAACATCGGTGGAGACGTTGATACTTAAATCCCAGAGAAGTATAGTAGTGGTTCTCTATCCTCATGTCTTGCCTTGTCAATAGAATTAAACTATGATTCGTTTTGTGAATAAGCTTCAACGGGATATCATCTCTTATGCTTTCCCTTGTGAACTGCATCTGTTTTCATTTATTCACCTTTCTTCAAGGTGGGACTTTCGATGGGAATAACCTATCTAGCGTTGTCTATCTTCCTAATGCTTACAAGCAACACAGTGTCTGCTTGAAATGTTTCACTTCGCTGTGATTGCCTCATTCGAAACCGCGTTCCAAGAGTTAACGTTTGAGAGCGTAAAACATGGTTATAGACCGTTTTTTCACTTTTTAAACCGGTAGGCATGATCGCGACTCTATACGCTTTGTATGCGAGGCAAAACCCGCAAATATTCATCGCAGGTTTTCAACAGGTCGTAGTGCACATGCCGAATACCAAGCCACATGGGGTTGAAACTGTAAACACTTTTCGTTTGTGGAAGGTAATTAAATCCCTTTCATCTCAGTCGCACGCCGAAGCACTTCTCCAGCTGGTTGCATTTTCCCTTATTGGAAAGGTCGCGGGCAATATAAATTGCGTAAGTAGAAAAACGGGTGCAAAACATATAGAGCATTATCACTGAAAACGATCTATTCACTGACCACTGAGTGCCGTTTGTGGCATGATGTTTCCCAAAACGCATTTACCTTCCGGGATATCGAAGACGATGGTAATCCATGCCGAAACACAAAACAGCTCATATGGAATTTTCGTACTCCTGCTCTAATTATAATTGTGTTGTATTGAATGACCGCCAAAAATTCTAGGCACCGATTAGCGTCATCATCATCATCATGAAGCACAAGTCTGTAGCCAGACAGTGCCAAGCAATATGGAGCATGGAAAGCAGATAAGCAAGCGCGTGGAAAAGTTAAAGCAGGCAAGCGGGATACGCAAAAGCAAATGCACCAAAAAGCAGCTTGTAGTTTCACTGCATGTGATTTTTTTGTTTTGGTTTTGTTTTTTGTGTTTTTATGTAAACTATTACCGGATAAAAAATACACTGTCGCCACTGACTTCGGTTTGTAGCCATGTCGCTTAAGGTTTCCAGCCAAATATTAGGTGGAGCTTTTGGACCCCACCCTGACAAACGAATACGCCCAACTGAGCCTAGCGCTACGGTGCGTTCAAGTGCCTTGTCTTTATAAGCAATATGAATTCACCACGCTTCGCGGATGTTTGCACGCGACTGCTCAATCGGCTAGAACAGGATGGTTCCATCACGCCCCAAACAATTGGAGAGGAGCATCGACGGTGGATGAACCTACAGTAAGATCCCACCTTAGCCATCTCCACTGACATCGACAACGTCATGAATCACCAGTTAATGCGTCCAACACCATGTCCCAAACCTTCCCATTGTCGAGGCCTCCCTCGTCCTGCCGGCATTGCGTTGTTATCGTGAGAGCTAACATAGAACAAATTGTTGCAAGGTTTGTTAACGGGTCGGTCACAAGGAAGGTTTCTGCAAGTCGACTTCAGGTAATACTCCATCTCTTATAAGATCGACGGGTCCTACTAATAAAGGAGTAAGTGGGACTATCGCTGAATTAGGCGGTACTCTTATCACTAATAACGATCGCCAAACATTTTGAGGAACAATTCAGCTGGCCGCATGCAACGGATTCATTGCCTCATTTGAAGTAGTACGATCTTTCACCTGCTAGCGTAGCACCTCCTAGTGATTTAGAAATTGAAGCATGTATCTAATCCATGAAACGATTCAAGGCTGCTTGCCCCGATGTCATACCGCCTTTTTTGTTCAAATAAGGTGGCCAAGTCCTAATCAATACATTAGGCGATCTCCATGAAGTGTGGTTGTCAGAATCCGTCCCTCGGAGTTGGGGAGAATCGGTTATCATGCCTATATTTAAAAGGGTGTGCGAAGCTCATTCTCGAATCACCGTGGGATAAGTCTCACTCCCATCATTGCGAGATTATTAGCGTCCATATATCCTCGAAGATTAACATCGCATAGGGAATCACAGATCCGAGAGTAGCAAGCTGGCTTCCACCCTGGCAGAGGCTGTGTCGACCACATTTTTACTCTACGACGGATCTTAGAACTGCGGCACACTTATCAACAGCCGACAATAGCCATCTTTTTAGACTGCAAATGAGCATTTGATTCAGTCGATCGAAATGTCCTGTTTAGCACCTTGATGTACAAAGGCATTCCGCAAAAGAATGTCAACATACTGCGTGCATTTTATGCTCATACATCTGGATGCGTTAGGGTTTACAATGAAATCTCAGCCAAATTACCCACCTGAAATGACGTCTGATAAGAATCTCGGAGTTCTCCTTTTCTGTTCAATTATGTAATTGATGCCATCATGGAATTATGCAGCGAACTATCCCCAGCTTTCGGAGTTAACCTGATACCAAGTGGCAAGCTTCTCGACTCGGACTATACTGATGATATTGTTCTGCTTTTCAACTCGTACACTGATGCACAGACGATACTGAACAATCTAACTAGTATTGTGCCCGCATTTAGAATGCGTGTTGCACTCTCTAAGTGTAGTGTTCTACTGTAGGTCATCGACTTATCTAACAGCACTTTATTACGTGACAATCAAGCGCTTGAAATTGTAAATTATTTTACATATCTCGGTAGTTGTATGAATAATTCTGCATCGTTAGATGACGAGGTCTCGGCACGCATTTCTAAGGCGACCGTAGCATTCCGCAACCTAGGTCACCTCTGGCGTCAGAAAGGACTATCTCTGTTACTCAAAGGTAGATTCAACAAAGCAACAATTAGGGCTGTATTACTGTATGAGTGCGAAAATGGGATCTTACATCTTGCTTAACCTTGTATGTTGTCAAATAAAGTGACGGCTGTGAAAGCCGCAAGGAATCTGTAGTGCTGACTGAGCTCTAGTCGTTCACGAAACTTGTTTGGATGTATGTTCCGTTCGAGGTGTAGGCACCTCTTTCTAGTTTGTTTGTGCTTACTCTTCTATAGAACTGTATCTATTTAAGTCCCACCCTTCCCTATCTTTTAGAAGTTTACGTTTTCGTGGTTGTTTGATAGTTAAACATTCAGTGCATGCTAGCGGTATAATGCTGTCTCTGATTATTTTGATGAAGCATTTTAAAAGGACCCACCCTGTTAATTTAGTCGAATACCCTCGTTGAATCAAAACAAGCTCTCAGTAGGTTGAGTTTGACCTTTATAAAGTTGGATTAGTCTCGTCAAACTAATTGTCTGGTTTAATCTTAATCTATTTTAACTTTTATGTATAATCACCATTAATCTGTCGTGTGTATCTCGTTACAGTCTTGCTCATTCTTTTCCAGGTCCACTCTGTTCATTTCCAACAAGTGTTTTGCCATGAAATAACATCGACAGTTCTATCCCCGAAGGCCACCGAATTATAAATTTCATTTAATGTTTCTTTTTCCCTCATTCATTCCACGTAAGTGGAAGTTACTTTTTCTCACGGTATCTTTTTCACTGTTACTTCTGCTTTCTGCACATTTTTACCACTCAGAGAGCTACAATCAATCAGCTACCAGTCCTCTTTCCATTGTTTCCAACAGTGAAATTCATTCCCACCTATCCGGCAACAACACTGCCTCTTATTTTTCTTCTAAACCTTCATATTTCTCTAATTTCTCTTTTATCGTACTTGTAAAACTTTCAAGTGAAAGTTCCATTTTGATCGATATTTTCGATTATTTGCTTGTGGAATATCACGTGTTGAAACTGTATGGTCCCTATCGTTGGAATCAATCGAAACTGCTCGAGTCCTTGGAGGAGTTACGTATCATTCCAAGTTTGATTGTGTTTGAAGAATTCGCAGTCTATACTATTCTGTCATCCACGCAAAAATTGGCACTGAATAATTATTGCAGACGCAATCGTATTGGTATCATCGGTTTCCTGAATGATGGGCATGCATTTTCCACTGAGGATGATTCGTTGACTTTGGTTAGTAGACGTTCCCATCTGTCCTCCTTTTTATTTGGTAGTTGTTTGCCCGAATAATATCGGTAATTTGTGCTTTGCTGGATCCAGGTCGATGTCTCGTGATTATAATATTGATGTTGGTCTAGTTACGAGCGACCTGGTATTGTCCTAGCCCAACTTCAGCATATTCCTCGTGGGCCATAGATCTTGAGGCAAACAAATGGATCGCAACTTGCGGTGAGAGAATCTTTTGAGGCTTATAGTTAGATAGCCAAGAAAATTATACATGTAGTTCATAGATCTCCGGTTTCTCTGTAGGCGATTTTCTATGTTATGTTTCAAAACGATATAATACCAAAGTAGTTATTTACGTATGTATTAAATCATGAGTCTGAGCCAGGCAAAGTCCCGTACATTCATGGACTACACGTGGGCTAAGGTACTGTCAGGTTTCCCAGGCGATATTAGTTATGAGAACGAAAACAAAAATGGCAACTTGACTTTATCGTGTTTCCGCATGCATCTCACTGCCGTTTGCATATCCATTTAGCTGCACAACACAGAAGCACTGCATAATTGTCAATCCGTGGAGGAATTGCTACACAAAATTACAATGACACCACCGATTTTAGTTTTCAGCGGTATCACTAAGGTTTTCCAACCACTAAGCAGATCTTTTAGACCTCAAAATGATAATCAAATCTTGTCGACAGGGCCTTGTGCGACAGTGAGTGTTATTATATTATATATATTATTATATTTGCACAATCTGATACAGATATAGTGCCGTTCAACATAAACAATGAGATGTACAAAGCGAGAAGGGGGGTACTTGTCATCATCGTTGACTAGGCATCATTGCCTACACCGAAGTAGTTTCCAAACCCACAAGGCAGTGGAGCTTCGCACCTATCGGTGGCCGGTGACCGACGAAGCGGTTCATACGCCCTTTTCTGGGAAAGTTCGGCCCGATAACCCCGTTGATAGGTTGGTGACTTCAGTTTTTGCCTGTGCACCATACAATGTCCTTGGATAGGACAAGGGGCAAACACACATTTCGTGATGTCATCAGTGAGTGTCCTGATTCCAAGCGTCTTATCGTGGACTAGTCATTGTCTGTCCAAACAACTCTTCAAAATACAAACGGCTGAGGAGGCATTCTAAAAACTGACCAAACACAATTTCTTTCAGCCGACTGTTAATAAGCGGAATGCTGGAGTGTCACTCCTATATTTTTTATATCTAGACCTGGGAAACATGACAACTTCTAAGCTCACATGATATTTGGTTAGTAATTTCATTCATCAGGCTACGCTTTTTTGGTTCTGATAACGATTTACAGACATTAGCATTACTAACAGTATACTCTCAGTAAAACGAGCGTTTTTCTGCTCTTTCTCGCCATTTTTCGCTACCTTGTATCAGCGAAACATCGTAATAATTCCGTAAATGACAGAGGTTATCCAGCGCTACAACTGCTATGGTCCTTTAACAAAAACATATGTCAAGGTAAATTGCGCTTGTGTTCTGGATCCACTCTAGACCTTGATAATTCCTTTACATTTGTTGCGTTCGAAGCACAGGCGACGAAACTGCAAATGCCCGTTTTTTTGGATCTATTGCTTTACCATAGGGTCATCTTACAAAAGAGGGATGTGACCCACGTATTCGAGATCAGCAGTTCTTTGACTCCGTAAATTTAATCTCCCGACCCCTTTCCCCCCAGCGGTTACCTTTGAATGAAAACAGTAGTACTGTCAGAGGCGAAGATGCCAATACTCGAATTCAGTCGAGATTTGAAAACGTTTTATGTTCAAAATCCAAATATAATTCTGAGGCACCCTATGCATCATCAAAAAATTTAGAAGGGAATTTGCGTTTGCTTGATTACTACGTTAGTTGGTCCAAGAAGTGCATGACATTTACCGAGTAGATTGACAGAATGTAAAGCTTTGATATTTCAAACCTAAGCACGAAACTGTGTTCCTCGAGGCATGATAGTTCCTGTTTGAGACTTAATCGGTGAAGCAGGTTGGAAGCCAACAAGGGATTAATAGGAAAATCAAGTGCTTCTATGCATATCGTTACTAGTTGATGCTATCAAGCATTTGACATTACATGCCAAGTGAGAATAGTCCGATATAAAAGTATGAGAATATGTCATTTCAACTGTTTTTCATCATTTCTCTCGGATGTCATACCACCTGGTTACTCATTCCAACGTGGAATCTTTTATCAAGTGATCCTATCCTGATCGTTTAACTTAAATGCCTGTCAGTGAACTGAGACTGAGTTTATCTTGTATCCATCCAATGTTTTCCCTGGCGTTACGGACCTTACTAATAAAAACGCCTTTGTGATTGCATTCATCAGGCGGGTAAGCGAGAACGATCTACTGCTTTCTCCGTTCAATTTACCTTGACGTTTCCAAGTTACCCGCTCCCGTTTATTATCATATATCGTATGTGCATTCGGAATTTAACATTTCCGGCCCAAAAGTCTTTTCTAAAACCACCTTCGTTTTAAACGAACTGAGTGGTGTTCTACCCCACGCTACGGAATCGGTATGTGTCAGCACCTCCGCGGAATATAGGTGTATCCTGCATTCATGGAATAACATGCCTGTGATTAAGCGATGTATGTATGAAAGCACAAGCCTGATCCAGGCAAAGTGCCGCACAGTCAGAGACTGCACGTGGGCTGAGATACTGTCAGGTTGCCCAGGCCTAGACAGATATGAGAGGGGAAATAGAAATGGTAGTGAGACTCCAGCGTGTACTCGCATGCAGCTCACTACCGTTGGCCAATCAGTTTAGCACGATGTTGGCCGTACAGCACAGAAATACTGCACGATGTGCCATACAGGGCTAGGCTGCACTTGTTCTCATATGCTATAAGGTTTCCGTGGTCTGGAGAGATTTGAGAAAATAATGGTTAAGACCCTTTTTTAAAACTCATTGCTGTTGTCGCTCAATTATATGCGGTGTTGACTGTATAGAAAGGAACTATAACACAAATCCACTTCCTTCTCTAGTAGATTATTCTAGTGGATTTCCTTTTTGATGATTAAGCTCTGTAAGAATGCGGAGGATTTCTTCTGGGAATAAAAAAGGGTCTGTCATATCAGTTATGGCACTTTGGTGTAAATCTTGGCCGCTCGCTCTGACCTATTGAGAGATATCGATATCATGACTAATTTGCGTCAAATCTTGTTTTAAAAATTTGTGCGGTTGCCTTTATGGCTTTGTGGATGTAGTGAATTGCAACAAACTTCTTCACAAAGCTACTAATCCATGTTTTCGCTGTCTACCGGCAGCTTGGGGATTTACCCGTGTACATACATCGTCTTGGTGAATACCCTTGGGGCTTTTATTTGGCACACCATGCACCGATGTTTCGCGTCACCCGTGGAGGCAGAATGGAACCGGGGCTGCTTCGGGACACCTCTTGCTGTCTTGCCACGCTGATACCGAGGCCGGGCTACGAGACCCAATTCGTTACCGCTGCGTTTACTCGGATTAACCACGTTGGCAAGTCGAAGAATCCTAATGATGTTCGATCCCGGTCATGTGTCGTGAGTTTCTTTCATTTGATAAATTTAGCGCTCGTTTCTACGAAGTTGTGATGGGAAAATCCATCCCTTTTTTAATTGACTACATCTCTACAGTGAAACCAATAGCGGTCGAGGAAACATCGTATCAGCGTTCTACTTGCCGTCATTTCTACGTTCTTTCTAGATCTGGGGTCGTGCTTCCACTGAAATCTGCTTCTGTTCTCAACTGACTTGAATTGATAGGCCATGTGCCTTTAGCTCCCTTGTTTTTTTCTTATTTTCATCCCCTCGTTAAGCTCTTCCGCTTTTGGAGTTAACCAGAAGCAAATTTGAAACATTGAAATGGCTTTTTCAAATCACAGTGTAACCACACAAAAAGAACTTTTGCTGCTCGGTGAAATGTAGGAAACGTAAAACACATGAGCCAAATCTAATTTTAGAAATCCACTTTTTCCTTTTTCTTTCTTTACGATGCCATGAGGGGTCGCGGTACACATGATATTGTAAAGGTGCATTAGTGATGGTATGGTGTGGTATGAAAGCACAATCCTGATCCAGGCAAAGTGCCCCACAGTCAGAGACTGTACGTGGGTGAAGATACTGTCAGGTTGCCCAGGCCTAGACAGATATGATAAAGAAAGTAGAGATTGAGGAAGGTAGTGAGACTCCAGCATGTTTCAGCATTAGTGATGAGTACTAATCACGAGCTTTCCGATAATAGGTCGTACACCGACCAACGACAGGGGCAGGAAGCGCCGAAAAGACCGATGAAGATAACCGCAGAGCCATAAAAATTCGGATCTCGGTAGGATTGCATGAGTGCGGTTCGAGCGATGGTATCGTGTTCGGAGATATGAGGAGATGGACAACGTTGTTGTAACGGCTTGAGTTGAACCTGTTAGCGCGAAATCGGTTGGCAAATCAGATCTAAGTGACAACCAAGACAGACATTCCGAGGGTAGTGTTGTGATAACGAGATTCGCCTGTCTATATTTTCGTATTTTTGTCTATTTCGTTCTTTGTCTTGTGCATAATAAACGTGATTGACCGAATTGCTTTCTCGTGTGTTGTGGGATTCTTGGATGAACGCGATGAGCGTTGAACAGGTTGGCCCCTGGGATGAATCGGGACGAAATCGAGAAGTGAGGGTGACGTGGTTAGTGGTGGATCGTGTGCACTGAAACTTGTGCAAACAACGTCTCGATTCATTTGACAAAATCCCTCTTGCGAGATAACTTCATCCGCTTTGCGCGGAGCCAGGCTGTCGCGCTCATTTTTCTCCGTACCGTCAGTACCCGTTTTTCACATGGTATGGCGTATTAGGGTTGAAGTATTTTCCCACTCGGTGGTTCATACAGTTGATGCAAAACCTAGACAGTTACGGGATTTTATTTCTAGTCATGAATGAAATTTCTAGGCAAAGACCATGAAAACAAGTCGCATGTCGTTATGTGCGTAAGCGTGATGCAATCGATATCCACAGTACTTCCTCGCATTACATTGGCCAGTCGTGTGGTGAGAGGAGCCAGCGGAACTGTCAGACAAGAAGCCAAAATGACGAACCTGTTGGACATTGTTGCGGCTAAGGAATCCATTTTGGTGGTCGAAGTGTACAGTACTTTGAACTATGTCACCGCTCAGCATCCGTTTACAAGAAAGAGAAGCATAACAGAAAGTTGATGGACTTGAGGGATTGAAAAAGAACAGTCCGTGTTGAGTAATCTCGTAACTCCGTTGAGCAGACAGCTGAAATGTATTAAAAATAAAGTAGGCCTGAAGATGCTGACAATGTTCAATTCAATGCGTCGCTCTTTGAATAGCAACCAGGACGAACTATCTAGTGCTTCAGTGGAAGTCGAGGCTAAAATGCGAGTGCTTGCAAATCTAACTATTGATCGCGGTGGCATAGCCATCGACCGTGTTCGAATTCCACGCGGTTGCATACTTGGTGCGATGCGCCTCGCTCACACACCCTAGTTTAACCATCTCGATTTCGCATTTATGAGAAATATGTGGTATACGGTTTATTCGTCTATCATTTTAAATCGAGATCCAACAATGTCGGTTTCGCCATGCTTGCTTGAAGTATCTTAACCCATGTGCCGTCTTTGACTGTGCGGCACTTTGCCTGGATCAGGCTTGTGCTTTCATACATCATCGATATTGGCCAAAAATGACCAACGATACTTCATGCATGATGTTTCACCACGCAATGCAAAGTTGCTTGTTTGCGCTGTGTGTCCATTCTGCGCGAATTAGTCTAAAGAACTGCACTAAATTTTATTCGAAATTTTCTATGAAGACCAGCCTAGCTAGCGAACACCACAATCTAATCCTTTGCTTGATTACTGGAATACAATCATCCTTTCTTCATTCGCACATACTCGTCTATGTACGACAGTTTGATACAAACCTCTACCCTCAAAGCCCGATTTCAATTCCAGACCAGTTCGCCCGAAGAAGACCGCAACAGTGTGTTCCAGAGTTTGGTACTTCAAGATCTCGGTCTGACCGATGGGGTGCGCCGTGTTCTGTTCGCTACTCGTCCGGGTGGACTCTGGGCGAATTCCTTGTTGCTCTTTGATGGCATTGTTCATTTGCTCGGTGCACATTCTTCGCCCCCGATCAGTTCGCGCTTGACTCCTGAATTCTCAGGACTCAAAAGTTATTTATCTGAAAATGGTGGTGAGTTTTTCTGAAAAAATTTGCGTGCAATCGGTTGGAGCAGTTTTGGGTAACGTTTCACTTCTGACACAGAAACTTCATCGTACCAATTGTGATAGTCAAGACACTACCTCTGTTTTATCTTTCCGCTGAACGTTCTAATTTTTTTCCATTATGAATGCACAATTGATCTCAAACATACTGCAATCAAGAAGTGATAGGTTTTTTGTTTCTGGATTGTCTGTATCCAGTTCATATACAATAGATAGATAGATAGATAGATAGATAGATAGCTAGATAGATAGATAGATAGATAGATAGATAGATAGATAGATAGATAGATAGATAGATAGATAGATAGATAGATAGAGAGATAGATAGATAGATAGATAGATAGATAGATAGATAGATAGATAGATAGATAGATAGATAGATAGATAGATAGATAGATAGATAGATAGATAGATAAATGGATACGAAAATGCATACTTCTACTTGCGTACACGCATACATACATACATACTGTATCTGATGGGAAGGCCTGACAAGTAGATCAGATCGGTTGGACGACCACAACGGATGTTGCTGGCTCCTTCACAACTGGTCGGCCATATAACGCTACTCAAATTTTGCAGTCTAGAGGAACATTCATGAATGCTTAATCGCGATCGGTCTAACGGTGGGCGTTAGCCCAGATCGTAAGGCGTGGGATTACAATGGTGATAGTCGGGGGTTCGACACGAGGCCAAGGATATGCACTGCTAGATAGCTCCGGTAAGAGCGAACCTCGAGTCCAGTGCTTCCAATGTGGACCGTCGTGATCTACTTTGTGAATATTTCGAAGGACTTGGTACTTATGAGTAGTCACAAAACATGAAGAACGAACTCTCTATGACACCCTAATACATGAATACACCCGTAAGCAGATAAATATGAACTTAGGTGGCTAAAATGATAAACCGGTATAATATGCGAATGAATGCTCCTCATTTTTTTTAAAAAAAACAGTTGCAAGTAACAACAGCCAATCAAATAAAGCCACTGTTGTATTACAGTTACCACTCCACACGATCTGATCCGTTGGGTAATGGTGGACATTGACGATGTTTTTATGCGTGGCACCTCGACAGATTTCACGGTGGAAGATGCCAACGTGAGTTGCGCCATGCTTTATCTGTGTACCACCATTTCGCCTTGGTTCCTCTCATTTTCAATCGGCCTGAATACTTTTGTTTGTCCCTTTTGCTCCGTCAGTTGCGATTGCTTTCGTGTCTTTTCAATTAAGAACCTCACTTTGTTTTTCAACTGAAATTGTGGGATTTCAAGGCATGTCGGTGCTCTGAGGAGTGCGTTTTAATGGTGTAACAGTGTACATTAGAATTGACCCATTTTACAACTGTGAATCTGTGCACTTTCCATTCATACACATGCATTACCCTTCTTTATATCCAAACAGCATTGTCTTCACGATAAACCATGTGTTTCGTGATGGCAATGCTGCTTTAAGTGGTTTACATTTTTCACCGTTTGCTGGTTCCGCTCTTTGATGACCCATGATTGAAACTTTCAAAACAATCGTAGACATCAACATTAGTGGTAGATCCTGAAACGGTATGTCGGTGTGTCGATAAATCGGGTTGTCATATTTTTTGCACACATCACGGTGCCTGTACAGAACCGTGCTGCTGGCCTTCTACGTTTTTTTCTCATTGCTCGCTTTCAACATCCGATCTCGTAAGTGAAACGATGGACATAATTTGATTTGACCTTTCTTTTTAGTTTTGGATCTTTCTAGTTCAAAAACCACGTCCGTCTGCTCACGTCGCTTTCTGTTGTTTGTTGCTTGACAAAAATTGATGCAGCAATCTTAAAACGAATGCTACGAACAAAATGCTAAGAACTTTGAGTGCAATCGTTTAGAGCAGTTTTGGGGGTAGCGTTTCACTTCTGACACAGAAGCTTCGTCAGACCAAGGGTGATAGTCAGGACAGGGAACATGATTAGGTAGTAGTCAACCCACTACCACTTATTTGACCTTACCGCTAAACGCCTACAGTGTGTCACGTCTTGTGGGAATGACCAGGATCAGTGGTTGGTTTTCCTACTAGTGTGTATCCAAATCAATCTGATACAAGTGAACACGGTCAAGGTCAGTTGACACAGCTGCCCACATGCGTAAAAGTGCATTACTAACGGGGCTAAGGTTAAGCTGTGTTTGAAGCAAAACAAAAATCTAATTAACTAGTAGGTAAAAGGTGAATAACAACTACTTAACTTCGCATCAGTGCCGAGCGCCAGATTATGGAGATTTCTGCTCCATCTACATTATTGGCGATTTTGACCACCACGCATGTAGGCGTTCGTTATACGGTTTAATACCGCGTCTCAATATTTTCACATAGTCTAAATCGACACTGTGGCCCGTATATAAAACGTGCTCCGCCAAGGCGGAATCACGAATAAGGTCAAATAAGTGTTGGTGGGTTGACCGCTACTTAATCATGTTCCCTGTCCTGACTATCACCCTTGGTCTGACGAACCTTCTGTGTCAGAAGTGATACGTTACCCAAAAACTGCTCTAACCGATTGCACTCAAATTTCTGTGCATTATGAATACACAATCGGTCTCAAACATATTCCAATCGATTGCTACGAACAAAACTTTTCTAGCCATCTACCGCTGATTCTTTTCAAGTGATTGATGTTTCAGTTTAGCTCATTGTGGTTTACCCTCCGATCAGTGGCGACATGTCACAGACGAGCCTTGAGTAATTGCCTTTGAATCGTGATAGCCGCGTATGCCCCCCGCAAACGTGTAACTTTGTCCTTAGCAAGAGTATCATTTCAAGTACTACTTTATTTACCGCTTGTCCACTGTTTCAAGGCTCACTGAACCTAATCTTACTGTCTCCACCTGATCACGGCAAACAGCCAGAAACCGATTGCCGTGTGTATGGTATGGTATGGACGCACAAGCCTGATCCAGGCAAAGTGCCGTACAGTCTGAGACTGCACGTGGGCTGAGATACTGTCAGGTTGTCCAGGCGTAGACAGATATGAGAGAGAAAATAGATCAGGTAGTGAGACTCCAACCTGTTTCAGCATGCAGCTCACTACTTCTGGCCAATCAATTTAGCATGGTGTTAGCCATAAAACACAAAGTACTGCATGATTGCACATCCGTGACCAGATAAGGGACCGAGAAATTGACTGAAATATGATTGGTCAATAAGTCCGACCAATGAAAATCCTCCCACGAAAAGAAGGCATTTCAATACCTGGCCACAAGATGACAACGAGATAAATTTTCCTCAATCATCATCATCATTTTGACAACAATCCTAAAACTCATCGAATGAAGAACCGCCCCTAAATGGCATTTTGTTGACGAAGGTATCTTATTATGGTAGGGTATGAAAGCACAAGCCTGATTGAGGCAAAGTGCCGTACAGTCAGAGACTGCACGTGGGCTAAGATACTGTCAGGTTGCCGAGGCACTACAAAAACTGGTCATTTCCGTTGATGTGATCGGTTGGCTGTGTCAATCTGATCAATAGTGGCATTCAAATATTACTTTGTATACTAATCGATTGGAATGTGTTTTAGACCGATCTTCTATTCAGAATGCAAAGAAATTTGAGTGCAATCGGTTAGATTAACGTTTCACTTCGGACACCGAAGCTTCGTCAGATCAAGGGTGATAATCAGGACCGGGAATATAACTAATTATACTACTTTCCCACTGTTTCACGGCTCACTGTCTCCACGTGAGGACAACAAACTGCGAGAAATCGTTTGTGGTGTGTAAGTGTGGAGGAAATGAACTCTCCAATAACCGGTCATTTCATTGATTTGATCGACTGACTCAGATTCTGAGCGTGAATCGATCATCCAACGGTTTCGGACCTGAAAGAGGATGGCCCCCCAGCTGGAAGGTGTATGACGTCGAAAGGTGTAAGTCAGAGTCTGCCCGATGACCATCGTTTCTACCAGGACCCTCACTACCATCGCCACATGGGGCGTCCGGACCATGTATGAAACTGGAAGGACAATGCAAGTTGCAGTCGAGATGAGGAAGTATAAACTCATCGTCTTATGAATAAGCGAGTCAAGATGGATTAGTTTCGGGCAGATGCGACTAACTTCGGGTGAATTACCGTTGTACTCATGCCACGAGCAGGAAGATGCCATACACACCCAGGGAGCGGCCCTGATGTTTTCCAAGTCGGCTGAGAGCGCGCTCATTAAGTGGGAGGCGCACAGATCATGACAGCCTCCTTCTATACCAAAAAGAAGAGGATCAACATGGACATCATCCAGTGCTACGCCCCGACGAACGACAGTGTAGAGGAGTAGGAGGATTTTTACAACAGACGGTCAACTATTGTACAAAACATACCATAGAAGGACATTGTCATGGTAATGGGTGACTTCAACACCAAGATTGACAGTGTCAACTGAGGGTATGAGGAAGTCATGAGGCAGCAAGGGTTGTGCGAGTTGAACGGAAATGGGGAGAGATTCGCCAGCAATCTGGGCATCGCAGGAAGTGTTTTTTCACCATAGAAGGATACACAAGGCGACTTGGATGTGACCAGATTTGTCGATAGAAAACCAGATTTACCGCGCGTGCATCGGGAAACGTTTCGACGCACTCTTCAAGATGTATGCGTCAAACCAGGAGCGGACGTTGCTTCCTACCATCATTTAGTTGTCGCCAAGTTGAAGCTGAAGTTGAATAAAAACTGGATAGAGGAGTGCAGAAAACGACCACGCTAGAACAAGGCCATTTTAAAAGACAATACGAAGGAAAAGGTGTTCAAGGTCATCCTCTTCCTGTAATGGTTGCTTGAAGGAGATACGATAAAACAGAAGTAGTAGAAAGTGAAAGAAGCGGTGACCTCAACACATCAAAAAGTACTGAGCCCCAAAGAATGCACGCACACAGAATGGATCTCCACAGGAACGCTAAAAAAGATAAAAGAAATAAAAGTAAAGGAATCAGTGGTGAAAAACAGCATGACGAGAGCAGTAAAAGTCTGGAAAGTTTGTCAAGCCAGAAAGGTCAGTGAGGAACAGAGATCGAGAAGCGATAGAAGATGCAGAATGATAGAAAAACAGTTGGATCGAGCACTTTCAGGTGTTAATCAACAGATCACCTCCTTAAAACTCACGGGAGATACTGCCAGCTGAAAGCGATCTGCCAATCAGGTGCTGTGCTCTCACGAATAAAGAGATCCGCAGCGCCAATAAGCAATTGAAGAACGGTAAGGCTACGGGACCTGACAGCATCCCGACAGAAGTGCTAAAGGCGGATGTCGAGATCAGGGTGGAGCTCCTCAGCCCACTCTTCTGCAAGTTCTGGAAAGAAAAGGAAGTACCAGCTGAGTGGAAAGAAGGCTACCTCATCCAACTCTCTAATAAAGGCGACCTCAGTTCCTGCTCCAACTACCGAGGGATAACGCTGTTGTCCATCCGAAGGAAGGTGGTTAACCTCATCTTGCTGAGCACAATGAAATACGCTGTCGACCCACATCTTCGTGACCAACGAGCCGGTTTCCGAAAGGACGGATCGTGTACGAACCAGATCACAACCCTGCCCGTAATTCTAGAACAGTCCCTGGAGTGGAACTCGTTTCTATACGTCAACTTCATCGATTGTTGTTGGCCTCCTTCGGTCGATGTCGACCATGGATGTACATCACAAACGCGTGAATGTTCAAGTTTTGCAGCTTTTTGAGTGACTAAACAGTCCGATTCGGGAGGAACAATCTCTCCCGCAGCGCTGGCAACGATAGTCAGAACTCGGTTGTATTGCGTTAGTTGCACGTCGGCGGCGTGATCTGCGTTCAGCTGCCAAGAGCTGTATCTGCTCCTCCCCAGCATGCAGACGACGCTTTACACAGTGCCTCCAATGTGAGCGGTCGAGAGCAAGTTCTTCCCAACTCGCCGGGTCAATGCCAAGAGCTTTCATATCTCTTTTACAAACGTCTTTGTACCGCAAGTGCGGTCTGCCCAATGGCCGACTTCCTAGTTGCAACTCACCATAGAGTAGATCTTTCGGAATACGACCATTTTCCATTCTATAGACATGACCAAGCCAGCGCAGGCGTCGCTGTCGCAATAGAGTGAACATGCTCTGTAGCAGCTATTTAAAGCGCCTTCAAGCATTAGTCCACTCTTCCCATCCACGATATGTCAAGATACACGGATGCTTCGTGATGGAAAGCATTCAGC
>JACCGJ010015498.1:0-18207 GCA_013407085.1 Atriophallophorus winterbourni
TTCCAACTGAACATTTTTGAAGATCCTGACTATTCGAGATTCCTCACATCTTCGATGTTCCGGTCCTTCGTTCTTTAATATTCTCCGTGTCATTTTTCCGCTCACCCGATTTTCTTTTCATAAAATAACTGCTCATATAATGAATTTCTGTAAAACTGATTGATTATCATTTACCTTGACCATTTTAACGAACGAAGAATTACCAGTACGTATGACCTTGAAAATGTTAATAATTATTGTTCATTTTTTATGCTTCATGTATACAAACAACTCTGATAATTATCGATCATGCATAGCATGCCTCGGAATTCCAAGAATGAAATATTTATTCATTTATGTATCTAAATATATAACCGAATAAATCATCTACACCGATCACTAGACTACAAAACCTCTGAAGGCACGGCGGATAAAGATGCTCAGTATCACCCTCCGCAGGGTCGAAGCGACTACCTCGTTCAGCACTTTCAATTTGTGTGTAATGCCAGTAAAATGGTAAACCAAAACAAAACGATATAGAAAAGTGGATTACATTGGTTTGATGGAAGCAATGGTAGCTTTCAATGAACGTAATATAAATTTTAGTGATCCGGACGCGCATTGCACAACCCCGACAGATTACACAACCATCATGATCCATTTTAATTCTACATATGTCCCGAAACATAATAGCATAGAACCACACTTCAAATTTTGCAGTCGGACTATAAAATGGCTAAAAAAAGCAAAATATGGCACGGGTCTTTCCCAGGGTAGCCAGAACTGATTCGATCTGGCCAAACTTTCGCGAATTGCGAAATCGAGCTGCTTCAGCTGGCAGTAAGAATGCAGCAAAATCACAAACTGCTTTATCGAACTGGTAACAAAAATACGAAGCTAAATCCCGGTGTTTTTCCGATCACGGCAGATAACGGACTAACTTATTCTGTGCTGGACACCGCTAATGCCCTCGCTTGTTTTTATTCACGTGTTTTCACCCCTAAGAATGCATTCAAATCATCGGGATGTCAGCGCACATTGTGCCGGAGTCTATATGCGATATATGCATCAACTCTGAAATAGTGCAGCACCACCTTCGCAGCTTGGATATAAACAAGTCTCCGGGAGCTGGCTGAATCAAACCTGCAATCCCTTATTTTATGCAGCAATTAATTGAGCAAACCACTTTGTGATTTATTTATTCGCTCGTTGAGGGAAGGTTTTGTACCGACCGACTGAAAGAGTAATAATAACACCCATCTACAAAAGTGGAACTTGTTCAGATTCAGCAAATTACCGCCCTGCTACATTTCTTCCAGTGATCTCAAACGTTGTATAGCGTATTGTGTGCGAAAGAATTGTGAGTCATGTCCAAACCGAAAACTTGTTGTCCAGAGAGCAACATGTATTTCGGAAATCTCGGTCTCGCTTGACTAACCTACTGGAGACAATTGAAGATTGGACACATGCAGTTGATGATAGTGGTGCGTGCATGCATGTTCCTTGGACATATCAAAGGCGTTTGATCGCGTGGACCATTCTCTACACCCGAGCAAGCTGGAGGATGTTGATATTAATTTGCGACATTCAACCAGGCTGAGAAGTTACCTTTTTGATGGCAAGACAATTCTACGTATCGATGGTGTGATATCTGGGGAAATCGAAGCATCTGGCCGCGTCCCACATGGTTTGGTACTTGGTCCGGTTCCATTTTGGTCCTTATTAACGACCTTCCGAAACATGTTACAGCCAAAATGGTTCTCTTTGCGGATGATGTTAAAGTTTGTATGCGAATCACGTCGAGCGCGGACTGTTTGCGCTTACAAAGCGGTTCGGATATAGTGAATAGATAGTCGGAACAAAACAAACTTTTATTTAACTTCCTGAAGTGTCAAATGTTGTATTAAGGCAAAAACTTTCATAGTCAGAGAAACTTGGATCAAAACAACTGGAATGCACAACCAAAGAAAAAGTCCTCAGCTTATGTATTGATGAAAGTCCTAAGAAGAGCATGCAATACGAATCAGTGTAAAAACGAGCTAGCCGCATGCTGGGCTTGCTTCAGCGTATTTTCGGACATTTGTTACGTGAATCATTCCCCATGCGCATAAATACTCATATTCACCCAGTGATGGATTACTCAGTGCAAGCTTGGACACCATGGATTCAAAAGGACATCAAACTGCTCGAGAGGATTTTTCACAGCGCAACTCAAATGATTTGCTGTCTCCGCAACCTACCAAATGATAATCGACTAGTGCATTCTAATTTAGATACACTGCTCGCAGACGGGTCCGATTTGATCTAATCCTAACCTATATAATAATGAACTCAAAGATGCATCTATTTCGGCTCCGGTCAAGCCATGTTACACGTACTCACCCACTGGCATTTGATATTCCACATTCCCAACGGAAATGCAGTCGGTTCTTCTATTCGGTGCGCGTTTGTTTTTCATGGAACGCCCTACCGTCAAATGTTGTACAATCATCTAGTGAAAGGATTTTTAGGAACAAATTATATATATTTATGCGTAGTAATTTCACCCTACATCCCGTTCATATTACATGATCTTTAATAAAACAAATATTTTTTCCACCAAACCGCGACAATACATGACATTTTTGTAAATACAAAAATTTTGAACTTTTCTAATGCCTCAATTTATTTTGTATATACATTTATAGTCCGTATGCGAATAACCTGTGGTGTTGTACAGGTACGCGATTTGTTATAACATAAATTCTTGAATCTTGAATGTTGACTTTGTGATCCTGTATATGAACAATGTGGTTCTATGTAAAGATTCAATATAACGGTGACATACAAGTTTATCTTTTTTTCGCACTCCACCACTGCTTAACGCCACACTGAAACTGATCATACTATATCAACGTGTAGACCCCCCTAACCCTAACACTAACACTAACTCTTACCCTAACCCAGACCCTAAACAAACCCTAAATCTAACCCTTAACCTAACCATAATCATAACCCTAACCCTAATCCTAACCTCAACCCTAACCCCAAACGTAACCCTAACAGTAACACTCACCTAAACCCAAGCCTTATCCCAAACACTTACCGTAACACAAACCCACCTAATGATGGCAAACCGCAAGAAAACCGGTAGTGGTTTGTAAGGGAGGGGGATGTGAACACAACAATTTATTTTAATTTTGAAAGCACCTAGAGCATTTGCCAAGAAATTACCTTGTGTTTCTGTGTTTAAACGTCGTATTTATTTGTAAGAACCATATATAACGGTGGCATACAAGTATAACTTTGTTTGTCAGATAACCAATTTTTGACGACTCACTAAAACTGATCTTACAATATCAAACTAATGGAGCATAACATGGAGTAACTGGTATTGGTTTGTAAGTTATGTTTTTTCAATGCGCATCGAGGACTTGATCAGGAATGACTTTGTGATTGTGTATTTGAAAATCGATGTTCTTTGAACGAAACCATTATAACTGGGGCTTATATTTATAACTCTGTTTCAAGGCTGACTGAATTTGATTTTACTATATCGACATGATGAGTGCAAGAAAACCCTTAGTGGTGTGTATGCGATGGGGATGTGACCACAAGAAGACTTTGGTATTTTGTTAAGCTGCTGTACCAAGTTCCAAAAACATCTTTGTAATTCTGTATATGAACATCGGGGTTCTTTTTAAATGATTGTGTAAAATATATATATATATATATATAGGCTCACTGAAAATGGTCTTACCTTTTCAAACTGATGACGGCAAACTGTCAGAAAACTTGTAGTGCAGTGAAAGGGATGGCGATGTGTGCATCATAATACATTGGTCTTTCGATAAGCACCACCAGCATTTGGCCACGAATCACAATGTGATATGGTAGTTGAATATCAGAGATCTTTAACGGAATCATATATGACGGCGTCATAAAATGTTGATGTTGTTTAACAAATTAAAACTGTTTCATGGTTCAATAAAGTTATGGCATTTTTCTGTAAACATTTTTGTTTGTATAAATCAATGTACACTTTTTGAATTGTACCCGGATTTTACGAATATATATTTTCGTTTGCTCGGAGTTGCTTTTCTCATCTCCTTTCATACCCGTACTGCGTGCTTGGAGTTCTGACTGTGGATTGGGGAAAGATTGCTTGCCTGCTATAAAGGGACCTCTCCATATTTCAGCCGCACCTGATTCTTGGATTTACCGCGGTGATAATACTTTGACGTTTGAACCGGAATAATCAATCACCAAGCCAAGGAGAATCGGTTCAATTCAATCGAAGATTTATTGTTAGTTGTTACCCTTTTACTTTTTACACACATTCTGTATATTCACGTAGCCTGAACCACCACAAATTGGTGAGCCCGATTATTTTCGCTATAGCATACTCCCCACTATTTTGATTGCGTAGCATATTTTTACATTTTTCATCAATATGGACAGTATTCCACAGGCAGCATCTATCCCAGCAGATATTGGTCATTTATCATTTTCTGAGTTTGGCGTAGCAAACCCTAGATTATGGTTCGCTCAAGTAGAAGCTATTTTCGAAACTCGACGCATTGCTAGCCAAAAAGCAATGTACTGTTACGTCATAGGACGTTTACCACACGCATTCGCATCCGAAGGTGCTGATATCATATACAACAGACCCGCCGATAAACCGTATGATGTACTGAAATCAGCTTTGATATCGCGTATAGCAAAATCTGATGAGAAAAACTTACGCAAATAACTCTCGTGTATCGAACTGGGTGACAATACACCGTTGCAACTCCTTCGACGAATGATCGAGTTACAGGATACAACACCAGTTGGCGAACCGATTTTAAAAGAATTGTGGCTGCAAAGACTACCCAGCGATGTTCGAAAAGCACTTTCGGTGGAAGAAGATTACAAGTTAGATAAGCTTGCTGCCATCGCCGATCGAGTATATAAAAATCATAAGTCAATCATTGCAGTAGTACAATCGCCACATAAATCAACTTCTTTAACTTTAGAATCAGAGATCTCCGAGTTAAACTCGCGACTCGACGAACTTTGCATGCACATACACACCTCACGAAATGATCGATCTCTGTCATCACAGAGACACAGTCCGAATGGACGATATTCACGAGGTCGGAGTAAAGGGCCAGGTCTTTGCTATTACCACCGCAGATTCGGTGAACGCGCCTACAAATGCACCAGACCCTGCAGTTTTGTTTCCAAATCTAACGAGCAGGGAAAACGATTATATCAGGCATAAGGAACGGCTGCACTGCCTGGCAACAAGGTTAGCCGTTTCCTCTATATCTCTGACAACACAACGAAATTGCGTTTTCTGGTAGACACCGGTGTGGAACTCAGCGTCATCCCACCTACCGAAACCGAAAGCAAGTGTCCGTCGGGATTGACCCTGCAGGCGGCCAACGGTACTCGGATAGCCACTTATGGTCATCGGTCCCTCGTGGTAGACATGTGCTTGCGAAGATCGTTCCACTGTGTGTTCACCATTGCAGACGTGAAAACTCCGATTTTGGGTGCAGATTTTTGTCTAATTTTAACCTCGCTGTTGACATAAGCCAACGTAGGCTTATTGATAACATTGAGAAGTTAAATTCAATGGGCAAATACCATTACACACCCATACAGTCTATTCGAGTTTTAACTCCAATCGTCACACAGCCTTGTAAGCAACTCATAGTCCAGTTTCCAGGGATCTTCAAACCACAGTCATTCACAAATGAGGTCAAACACCAGGTCGAACACCACATTGTCACTCGTGACCCCCAGTTTTTGCCGAACCACGTAGACTAGCTTCAAACAAACTGACGATTGCCAAACAAGAGTTTGAACATATGTTGGAGCTGGGAATCATCCGCCTGTCGACCTCACCATGGGCTTCTCCACTACATATGGTTGAAAAACGTACCGCAGATACTTAGCGCCCATGCGGAGATATTAGGGCACTTAATCGCATTACGGTACCAGACTCTTACCCCATTCCACACATCTACGATTCTACGGCGTCTCCAAACGGAAAAACCGTGTTCTCGAAGCTTGACCTAGTACGCGCCTATGACTAAATCTCAGTTGCGAAAGAAGATATCCCTAAAACGGCTGTCACGACACCATTTGGCTTATATGAATTCGTACGAATGCCATTTGGTCTCCGAAATGCCGCACAAACTTTCCAGCGTTTTATGGATCAAGTATTTAAGGGATTGCCCTTCGTATACGTTTATATTGATGACGTGCTAATTGCTAGCAACACATCGACAGAACATGTTGAGCATCTTCGAGAGGTTTTGCAGCGCCTATCTCAGTATGGTATTGTCGTGAATCCAGATAAATGCATCTTTCATGTGGAAACACTAGACTTTCTCGGTCACCGCATCGATTCCACCGGAATTAAACCCGTTGAACAGAAAGTCTCTGCCATCCGCGATTATCCATGCCCGAGTTCAATCCGCCAGCTGCGTCGATTTCTGGGCCTAGTCAACTACTACAGACGATTCATTCCCCATTGCGCGAAGTTAGCTCAACCGCTTACAGATTTACTTCGCTGCAAAGAAAGAAATTTTTCAATGAATCCACAAGCGATCGAAGCTTTTGACGCGCTTAAATCCGCCCTTGAGCAGGCGACAACTCTGACTTATATATCAGCTGAGACAGATGCTCGCTTATCGCTTGTTACCGATGCATCAAACGAAGCGGTAGGCGCAGTACTCCAACAAGAGGTCTATAACACGATTAGACCCCTAGCCTTCTTCTCACGCCGACTGCAGCCAGCGCAGACACGATATAGTACCTTTGGTCGCGAGCTCCTCGCTGTGTATTATTCCATTCGCCATTTCCGGCATTTACTAGAAGGTCGCAGTTTCACGATTTACACCGACCACAAACCGTTAACGTTTGCTCTTTCTGCACCATCGGATCGATATTCGCCTCAAGAAATACGCCACTTAGATTATATCTCGCAATTCACGAGCGACATTCGATATCTTTCCGGCCTGTCAAACACGGTTGCAGATACATTCTCTCGGATTCAGTTAAGTGCTATCGATCTGCCTGGAATCGATTTTGAGCAATTGGCACGATCGCAGCAAAATGACCCAGTAATAAACCGATACATACTTCCTAATCAGGTAAAATCCGCCGTATACTGATTCCTAATTCCACTTTTATCTGGTTTGTGACATGTCTACTGATAAAGCCCGTCCGATTATCCCATCAGATTTGAGATATACCGTATTCGAGCATTTACACGGCTTATCACATGCCGGAATAAAAGCTACTCGGAAGCTGATTAGCTCTCGTTATCTTTGGTCCGACATGCATAAAGACATTCAACTTTGGACCAAGAGTTGCCTCCGATGTCAATAAAGCAAAGTCCAAATACACCCGTGGTGTATTTCCACCTGTTACGGAGCGCTTCCAGCACGTTCACTTGGATCTCGTTGGTCCATCAGCGGTCTCTAACGGTTGCACCTATACATTGACCTGCGTCGACCGTTTTACCTGTTGGCTATTGGCTGTAGCCATAAAGGATATTAGTGCAGAAACGGTTGCGAAAGCTTTTGTTCAACATTGGATCAGCAAATTTGGTGTACCGAACATTATTACCACTGTTAGAGGTTCTCAATTCCAGTCCACGCTTTTTCGGAAATTGAATAGAACACTCGGTACAAAGCACATACAGACTACAGCCTAACATCCTTCTTCGAATGGCTTAGTCGAGAGATTTCACCGGCAACTCAAAGCCGCAATCATGAGCCACAGGAATTCAGAACGTTGATCCGATTCATTGCCTTTGGTGCTTCTTGGTATCCGTATAACCGTGAAAGAAGACCTGGGTTGCTAAGCTGCTGAGATGGTGTACGGGAGTACACTTAACCTACCTGGCGAATTTCTGACATCTTCCGATTCACTAAATGATATTACAGCTCCACAATATGTTAGTCGCCTTCGCAGCTTTTTGAATTCATTACGAGCTATCCCAACTCGCCAACAAGCTCAACCGTTCTATATCCCGGCAGACGTGTCTACCCGCGACTTTTTGTTTGTGCGCGCCGATCATGTACCTCGACCACTTCAACCGCCGTATACTGGCCCGTACAAGGTGCTCAGTAGGCATCCCAAGTATTTCGTAATTGAACGGAATTAAAGTAGCCTATGTCGAACCGGCACCAGAGGCGGAAGAAAATAACCCGAACGTTGCTCCTCGAGATTTTACCACTCCATCCCCCAATCCCCCTTTACCCCCGTGTATCAAACAAACTGACCTTAACAGGCAAACCCGATCTGGTCGTAGAGTCCATTTTCCATCAAAGTTTGATGACTTCACAGCTCAACGATTTCTTCGAGCGTCTTCTATAGGCCCGACGCTCTAGGGAGGGAGTACTATGGCATTTTTCTGTAAACATTTTTGTTTGTGTCAATCAATGTACACTTTATGAATTGTACCCGGATTTTACGAATATAAATTCTCGTTTGCTCGGAGTTGCTTTTCTAGTCTCCTCTGATACCCGTACTGCGTGCTTGAAGTTCTGACTGTGGATTGGGTAAAGATTGCTTGCCTGCTATGAAAGGACCGCTCCAGATTTCAGCCGCACTCAATTCTTGAATTTACCGCGGTGATAACACTTTGACGTTTGGACCGGAATAGTTAATCGCGAAGCCGGGGAGAATCGGTTAAATTCAATCGAAGAATTATTGTGAGTGGTTACCTTTTCACTTTTTACACACATACTGTAAATTCACGTAGCCTGAACCACCACAAAGTGATGTGTTGCATTAGGCAACACAAGGCATTAGTTTTTCAAATGATTATCGATCAATTAACCAAGAATTACTTTGTTATTCTGTATGTAAACATCACGATTCTTCGTATGTACCCGATATCACAGTGTCTTACATTTATAACTTGATTTACTAATGTACCGCCGTTTAAAAGCTCAATAACTTTTAAACAATGTTATTTATGTATGCTACTATTATATGTGGTTCTTACAATAAAATACGACGTTCAAGTATATGATCATAAAGTGATTCCTTGACAAGTGATGGATGCGCATTTAAAAAACCAATATAAAAACAATTGCTGGTTTTTCGCTGATAGGAGTCAGTAGGGTGATGTGGTAGGATCAGAATCAGTGAGTCATAGAGCAGTGGTTGTAACGACTAAAGTCCCTGATTACCGCGTAGACCACCCGTTTCTTAGTTCGACAATTCAAAACAATGATTCCAGTTTACTACGGTTCAATTAACAAGATTAATAGACAATAACAATGGACAAACCTCAAATGCACCGCGTTGTACGAATGATGTGAGCCAAAAATGCTCAAATCTTCCAAATGACAACAATAAATTCAGCCAATGCTGACAAGATAGACTGTCAAATTATAAATGCAAAGGGATAAAATTACCGTCAAAAATGTCTATTAAATATTACACACCAAAATTGGTGTCAAAATCCAAGTGCCCAAAATGGCAACCAAATTCAACAACAATGTCCGACAATTGCATAAATAATGAATTAAAACAAAAGGTACACCAAATATGTAAACAGGTTTCCAATAAGACAATTACAAAAGCAAGGTTGAACATCTTAATTATGAAGAAATAATAAACAAAACCAAATTCAAGTTACAAAAATCAGTATTTTATAAAAGTCGGAAATATAAAGGAAAAAGAAGAATTTTAAAGCTACATGACACTTAACATGTCTCTTATAGTTGGGTTTCCATGAATGACATTTTTGCCTTAAGTCCCGAGCTTGGTACTCGCAGACATTCACTCAAACTTGCTAAGGAGCGATGTAGACTAGACCCCCGAATGAACTTTTTCAGCCTCCGCGTGGTAAATTACAGAAACCGGTTTACAGACGAACTTATATCCTACTGTTCTGTAGCGAGTTTTAAGAACGGTTTGAACCGCATCTGAGGTAAGCTTTTTCCGGAATTTTCCCCATAATTTCTATGCAAGATTAGGAAGTTCATCATTTTAGCGTTGTCTGGTATGTAAGTAAATGCGAAAATTTTGATTTTTTTAATACACATCTCTTCTTCAGCTAAACTTTCACCGTACTATGGACGAAAAACTATATTTATTTTTTCAGCAGTATTCCTAACGAGGTACTTCCTATATTCAACCCGGATAATCCCTTAGCGTCGCGATCTTCGAGGATATCCAAATCATAATAAGAAAAACTGCTTTAGCAGTGGTGGTTGCTTCTCCGCAGCTTTCCACCGGAATAAATTCTGGACCCTCGATTGGCTCGTTATCCACTTACTATCCTGTGCAACTTAACTGAACTGAACTGAACAGTGAGCTCAGGTATACAAGTATAACATAGTTTACAACATTACCACTATTTCAACGCTACTGTATATTAAATTACTGTCTTTTCCATGATGACGGCAAACAACCATAAATCGGTAGTATTGTGTAAGGGATTGGGATGTGAGCGACGCAAAACGTCGGTCTTTTATCAGAGCCTTGAGCACTTGTACAGGAATCAATTTGTGATTCGGTAATAGAATCTAAATTATTGTTGTAATAAAATTTATATGATTGTTTCGAGTGAAAAAAATTATTTTTCCGTTAATCGAGTTTAAAATCAGGATAACTGTCGGAAATTCACTCATTCCGAACTGAATTATCACTTTTGTTTTAACCACAAATAGAAGATCAACTAGGACATTGACCTTCACATTATATTTTACAACATTTCAAATGCAAGAATCAATCAAAGTCGTTCTATCAACATCGGTTACGGTAGCGATCTTGGGGATGATCTTATTTCTCCAGAACGCAGGTATATAGTTTATTTACACGTTTTTATGAACAATATTTGTTAATGTTTCTAGGATACAAAGTCTATATGTGATGATTGTTTGAATAACAATCAATATTAATCAATAATTCTGTAATTCAAATTCTCGTTGTTAGTTACATTAATTAATATACACGCTGTGTGATTGAGTGGCCGTGGGTAATTCTCAATTTTATTCCTGGGTTGGTTATTTCGCTTAATTCCAATACAATTTAATCATTTCATGGCGTCGCGAATCACTATGTCGTGTCCACAAATTCGTAGCTCTCAATATTCATGGAACCACAGAAATCGGAATGATAATCTTATGTGTTTTCATCATGGTATATTTTATTACATTAATCCTACATATTTTGTCATTTGTTTTGTTATAATGAACCATGTAAAATATGTACACAATTTGAATATACGATTCACGCCGCGCTCGTGTTCTGCTTTGGGACAAGTCTATCGTCTGATTGTTTGGGATCTGTATGCCGTGTTACGTTGAGAACTGTGTTCCGGTTTATTGCGTTCAATAACCATAGACGTACTTTGTTAGTGGTGAAATCTCCGTTGGATTAACCGCTACAAATTGGTGAGCCCAAAATTGAATTACTTTTTCACGCATTCCCGTTTACGCATTTGGCTTTCTCATTTTGCGCACTATTTTTATCAACATGAAGTCTGACAGTGAATCCACTGACGTCGCAGAGGAGAAAATATGCCATTTTACATTACCCACTTTTGATATGAGTGATCCTCGTTTATGGTTTGCACAAATTGAAGCGCTATTCGAATCATATCGCGTCACGACGCAACGAACACAGTACAATCGTGTTGTTGGCATGCTCCCGCCTTCAGTTGCCAAGGAAGTTGCTGATCTGATTTACACCCGTCCGTCCATCAATCCTTACGATGTCCTGAAATCAACTGTGATTTCCCGCATTGGCTCGACTGACGAACAAAACTTACGCAAGCTACTTTCTGGCGCCGAACTTGGTGACCGTTCCCCTTCCCAACATTTGCGGCACCTCAAGCAATTGCAGGGCGGTCAACAAATTAACGACAGTGTATTGCGACAAATATGGCTGCAGAGCCTCTCCCAAGAAATCCGTAAAGTGCTGACCGTCATGGATGATACCACCAGCCTAGACCGACTCGCCAAGGTTGCAGATGAAGTTCATCACATTGCACACAATGTGTCCATCTCCAGTGTATCCCCAAACCCCACACCTAATTTTCCTAATTCCCTTGAGAAAGAACTTTCTGACCTGAAATCCCAGTTCAATGAATTCTCCTTGCACATCCAAAACCTTTCTCGTGCCCGGAGTACCTCTCGTGGGAGATCTTCTCAGCGGTTTAAAAGCAGATCCAACAGTCGCTCAAATAGACCTACTATTTGTTACTACCACCGTCGATTTGGCGCGAAGGCTATTCACTGCACGTCGCCATGTACTTTTATCACTGATACTGAAAACCAGGGAAACTTCGTCGCCAGGCAGTAGACACGGCGTCTCTGTCTGGCAATACCACTAGCCGTCTACTCCACGTCAGCGATGGTTCAACCAGTATGCGTTTTCTGATCGACACTGGTGCGGAAGTCAGCGTTATCCCACCCACAAAATCAGACCGCAAGAACCAAGCCCCCCTGACTCTCCGAGCGGCGAATGGTACCCGAATTTCCACTTACGGTAAGCGTTCCATTTCTGTAGATCTAGGTCTACGACGCAATTTTAAGTGGATTTTCATTGTGGCGGATGTAAAAGTGCCAATTTTGGGTGCAGACTTCCTTTCTAATTTTAATCTTTCTGTTGATTTGGCTAATCGTAAGCTCATTGACAATTTAACAAAGCTTAATACATTAGGAGTTTTCTGTAATTCACCCATACAAACAATTCGTGTGCTTATCCCAGACACATCCTCTACATACAGTTCCCTCGTGACAGAATTTTCTGATATTTTTAAACCTTCATCCTCTACTACTCCTGTCAAACACGATGTCAAACACCATATTTTGACCCGCGGTCCGCCCATTTTTAACAAACCTCGCAGATTGGCTCCCAAAAAGCTTGAAGTTGCCAAATTGGAATTCGAGCACATGTTGGAGCTTGGTATCATTCGACCCTCTCATTCTCCCTGGGCTACCCCTCTGCACATGGTTGAAAAGAACAAAGCGGACGCCTGGCGTCCATGTGGTGATTATCGTGCCCTAAATCGAGTGACTGTCCCTGATCGTTATCCTATCCCCCACATACACGATTTTGCCCTATCCCTTAACGGCAAATCCGTTTTCTCCAAGTTGGATTTAGTTCGTGCCTATCATCAGATACCCGTCGCTGAAGAAGACATCCCAAAGACCGCAATCACTACTCCATTCGGTTTGTTTGAATTTCTAAAAATGCCATTTGGCCTACGAAATGCTGCTCAAACATTCCAGAGATTCATGGATCAGGTTTTTCAAGGTTTGTCTTTTGTTCATGTGTACATTGATGATGTTCTTATCGCCAGTTCCACTCCTACAGAACACGTTGAACACCTGCGTACAGTTTTTCAGCGTTTGTCACATTACGGCATTATTGTCAATCCTGACAAATGTTTGTTTGGAGTTGCTTCCTTGGAAATCCTCGGTCATTTTGTCGACAGCTCTGGTATCAAACCTGTGCCACAAAAAGTATCTGCCATCAGTGAGTATCCCTGTCCAACTTCCCTTCGCCAGTTGAGACGTTTTCTCGGTCTTGTGAACTATTATAGGCGGTTCATTCCACATTGTGCCGCTGTATCACAGCCAATGACAGATCTACTACGCGGAAAGGAGCGCGATTTTAAGATGAATGACAACGCCATCAAGTCGTTCGAATGTTTAAAATCTGCCTTGAACGCAGCTACTTCACTGACGTACATGTCTACGTGTTCCAATGCGGAGTTATCACTCGCCACAGACGCCTCTCAAGAAGCAGTCGGTGCAGTCCTTCAACAAGAAGTCGACGGTATCACCAAACCACTTGCTTTCTTTTCCCGACGTCTCCAACCAGCTCAGACACGATATAGTACGTTTGGTCGTGAATTGTTGGCCATCTATTATGCAATACGTCATTTTCGCCATTTGCTAGAAGGTCGCAATTTCACTGTTTGGACCGATCACAAGCCCTTAACATTTGCCCTTGCTGCTGCTTCAGATAAATATTCACCTCGTGAGATCCGACATTTGGACTTTATTTCCCAATTCACAAGTGATATTAAATATTTGTCTGGACCGTCCAATACTGTTGCTGATGCATTTTCCCGTATGGAAATTTCTGCAGTCCGTCATTCCCCCTTGGATCTACAGCAGCTAGCCCTTGCTCAACAGAACGACCCGGAACTCCAACAGTACGACACATCATCATTTTCTCGTGTTCGACAAATTCCTGTGCCCAATTCAAACTTGCATATATTGTGTGATTTTTCTACTACCCAACCCCGTCCTTTGGTTCCCGCTTCCTTCAGACGAATTGTTTTTGATCAAATCCACGGTCTATCTCATCCCGGTATCCGCGCTACTCGCAAACTTATCAGCGAGCGTTTTATCTGGCCGAGTATGCATAAAGACATTCAATCATGGACTAAATCTTGCATCCAGTGTCAACGCAGCAAAGTACAGCGTCATACCATCAGCGCCCCTGGATTATTTCCTCTACCACGCGAACGTTTCCAACATGTCCACATCGATCTGGTAGGTCCCATGGCTATATCCAATGGTTTTACATACATTCTCACTTGTATTGATCGTTTCACCCGTTGGCCCATAGCTGTTCCTATTCCTGATATTAGTGCGGAAACGGTGGCGAAAACTTTCCTGCAAAGCTGGATTAGCAACTTTGGTGTTCCATCAACCATAACCACTGACCGTGGATCCCAATTTCATTCAACCCTGTTTCGTGAGTTAAATAACCTTCTTGGTACGAACCACATTCGAACTACAGCATATCATCCCTGTGCTAATGGTCTGGTGGAAAGATTTCATCGCCAGTTGAAGGCTGCGTTGATGTCTCATGGAAATACAGAGTATTGGGCAGAGCATTTGCCATTAATTCTTCTCGGTATCCGTACGTCTGTGAAAGAAGATCTTGGTTGTTCTGCGGCTGAGTTACTATATGGCATGACACTTCGTCTCCCAGGTGAGTTGATCGCATCACCCGACGTTCCAATTGACGTTAGCATTCCTCATTACGTCAATCGTTTACGAACATTCATGCGTCAATTACGCGTAACTCCTACCCGTTCCAATACCCGTCCTTTTTATCTTCCTGCCGATTTGCGAACATGTGATTTTGTTTTTGTTAGAACGGATCAGGTTCGTAGACCTCTTCAACCTCCCTACACTGGCCCTTTCAAAGTAATCAGCAGACATGCAAAGTATTTTGTCATCGACAAGAATGGTGAGCACGACACCGTCAGCATTGATCGTCTCAAAGTCGCCTATGTTGAGTCTGCTGTCTCTTCCGAACATGACGTTGTTCCCACCACGATTGAAAGCACTGCTGAGACTGTAGTTATTCCATCCCCACCCAGTCCCTCAAATCCAAGTGAACATTCATCACAGTCCACACAGTCTACCCAACCATGTATATACTCACCCCCCCGAACTCGTTCCGGTCGTACCGTCAGGTGGCCCGCAAATCTTGCAGACTATGCGGATTAACTTTTTGTTTCGAGCGTTTCACTCTCTTCTAACGCTCTAGGGAGGGAGTATTATGGTGTTTTCATCATGGTATATTTTATTACATTAATCCTACATATTTTGTCATTTGTTTTGTTATAATGAACCATGTAAAATATGTACACAATTTGAATATACGATTCACGCCGCGCTCGTGTTCTCTTTGGGACAAGCTATCGTCTGATTGTTGGTCTGTCATGCTGTGTTTACGTTGAGAAACTGTGTTTCCGGTTATTGCGTTAATAACCCTAGACGGACTTTGTTAGGGTGAAATCTCTCCGCTGGGATCAACCGCGACAATCTAAACCGTTTTTGACTTTGGGTGTCTCACCATGGGTAAAATGCTTGAGTCATTTAATCATCTGCGGATTTCTGTACTTCTCAGGAGAAGATGCTTATGCTTTGCTGAAAACTTTATCATTCCCTATCCTACCTGCCAAGAAGACTTTCAATGAATCGAAATAAATTCTATTATCGCATGTCACTCCGAAAAAATTCGAAATTGCTGAACGCGCACGCTTCAATACAATGCAAAGACAAGCAAACCAATCTATTCGTCAATTTATTCTGGAATTGCAAATCCAACCTATGAAAATGTCGAGAGAATATGCGAACATTATGAAGATGTTTCAAAAGAAATTAATCGTCAAATTAATGCTGACACTCAAACTTTTTTGTTCGGAACCTCTAGATCTAAGCCTCAGTCCAGCAACCGACCACAGCGACAACGTGATTTTGATGTCAAACCAGACAGAGTAAGCAAATTCGGCACAAGCAAGTCTAATTTTTACAATCAGAAGTTTAGGAAATGTGCATCTTGCGGCAAGTTACATTCTCGATTTACTTGTCCATTTCGTAATGCTAAATGTTTTAAATGTGGTAAACTTGGACATATTCAGTCAGTTTGTCGAAATTCTAAGACATGTTATGTGCATAGTAATGATACAAATGTCGTTAATGTTGGGAATCAAATCAGCTCACTATCATTATCAGTGTCATCATACACAGTGTCTCATATTCGTAAACGTATATTCAGTAGTTATGGTTCCAAAGAATTTATACTAGATACAGAAAATGTGGAATCATTGATTTTATTGGATGACTTGGAACATTTTGTCCATGATGCTCAAATCCATCAATCTGACATTTCGATTCACGGCGTTACAGGACATTCTGTACCTGTTGTCGGAGTTTGCTCTATTCCAGTCAGATATGGTCCTGCCAAACCGGTTGAGTGTTCATTCATTGTCACGAAATCTAGTCCACCTATCCTTGGATTAAAATCGCTGAAGTTACTCAATATTGAATTTTCATTTTCGTCTACAAGTTCATTATTAAAATTTGATTCTCATCCAATAAAAGATTTAATTCGTCAGTGTGCATCGCATTCTGGTGGCATGAACATAAAACCTGTTCATTTAGAAATAACTGGTAATCCTACATTTTGAAACGTCGCCTGATTACATATGGTCTAAAAGAACCTGTCGGAAAAGCCAAGGCTTGAATGCATACAAACGATGATGATACCTAATTATGCCGCTTGGCGAAAAACGAAACGTTGACTTTCATATATCCTATCATAGTATGGAGAACGCACCCGTTACTCGGGATATTCGAACTGCATTTGGAAAGACAGTTCAACCGATTTCTAACAGTGCCATTGATCGTGCTATAGATCTTTAGTTTGATGATGAAAATTTGACTTCCCTATCAACCGACTCAAGTGCTACTTTTGCTAACACGTCCACATCCACCCGTATCATTAATTCAAACGGAAAATCTAGTTTTCATTACCAAGAAAGTGGCTTCATAGTTAGCAAACTTCATCATTCATCAGATACCATCTCAGATACATCATTGAACTCATCTTATCAAGCAAATTCAGCACTGCCTTTAAGCTCATCTAAACAATCGTCAGATAATGTACCTTTCAAAACCGCTCAAGGAAAAGCCTTACTGGCACCTTCGACTACTGCCATTGAAAATGCGAGACAATTGTTGGCAACCGTCAATGACGTTTCGGGTTCACTGGAACCTCCATGTGTTCAATCAATTCAACCTGCAGTCTTTAGACATGCTTCTGATGAACAAGCAACAAACTTGTCACATACTTTGTCTTCTGAGAATACTGAATCAAGTGAACCTGTCAGACGATCGGAAAGACTGAGGAACAAACCTTTTCAAGATTACAAGAATCCGAGGACGATTAGAAGCTGCGGTGAATGTGATGATTGTTTGAATGTCAATCAATAATAATCAATAATTCTGTAATTCAAATTCTCGTTGTTAGTTACATTAATTAATATGCACGCTGTGTGATTGAGTGACCGTGGTTAATTTTCAATTCTATTCCTCAGTTGGTTATTTCGCTCAATTCAATACAATTCAATTCATTACACTATATTAAAATTCTAAATTATTTTAAAAGACTATTTTATTTCAAATAAGAAGTTAGGCATTCTACTATGATATATAACACTTGTAGCAGAAAAACGGATAAGGTATTTTTTTATTTATTATTAATTATTTCATCAGGTATTTATTCCATTGTATCAAGTAACAATTCTCCTTCGTATAAGTTTCATTCATGAAATTTTTTATTGAAAGTTTCCGCAGCACAATGTCAATTTACTATTGCATTGCAGATAAAAGCTACTAAAATTTAAAAATCTGTTTCACTGCTAAGTTCACATAACCCAATTTTCATTTTCATAGAACCAACCAATATATA
>JACCGJ010015499.1:0-18021 GCA_013407085.1 Atriophallophorus winterbourni
CTTGTTCATCAATTATTTATTGTTTCAAGACATACAAACCATGATTGGAACTAACCCTACATAATGTGCGCATGAGAGGGAAGGCATGCGGATATATATGTTTGTATGTTGAGTGTATTTGATGTAACAGGTTAGTCATTTACTATTATTCTACATTGTTATACGTGGTCAAATATTTTTCAAAATTGATTCAGTGTTTCTATGGTTCCGAGCTCTGACTGGACGGCCCCTAAGAATGCACGCGAATTCGCAAATTAGCCAAAGAATTTTCGAAATTCTCACGACATGTTGCCATATATAAATATAAAAATTGATATTTCACTTGTCTTGCAATGTTAACTGATTGCGCCATTTTTAACACGCACTAAACTTCCTGCTCAAATACTCATCATGCAACACTTTTATCAAGATCAAACATCAAATGTTTGTAAACCAACGCACAATGTTTGATAAATAAGTTACCTGACCTAATCGAGCTTCGTCAAACATATACACCAATCCTGATAGCTGTAACGAAAAACGGGTTTAATCAGCAAATAGCTGTGCAGAAAATTTCCATTCCAATCATGTTTCTTTTTCATCGTGCACGTATGGATCGTGGAGGTGGAGGTGTTGCTATTCACTATGATCAACACCTTACATTAAAACAAATCACGGATAATGATTTGCTACTGGAAGCTAAACTTCGTTGTTCACTTGAATTAGCAACAGGTGAAAACTGTGTTGTTCGCCGTACACCGTCAGCAAACGAATCATACAATTTTAGTTTAATTGAGAAAACCCAGCTGGTTGTTTTCACATATTAAATCAACGTCCTGGTCAATGGTGACTTTAATCACCTAAATTTACTAAAAAGCGAGATTCCACCCGTGAATAATCTTTATAAATTAATTCTGCAAAATGTTCAACGAAATTCCTTTATTCCACCACGTCTCAAGCAGCACTCTCTTCAGAGGCACAAACACACCTTCCATACTCGATCTTGTTCTGACGAACGAGAAAAATGTCATTGAGGATATACGCAATAAAGCACCACTTGTAAACAGTTGTCATGTAGTCATTGTGTCCGACTATATATCTGAAGCGAAAATAGCAAGTGATGCTCAAAAGTTGATAAAAAATCGATACGGTTGCATTATCAATGTCTGTTCCAGAAGTGACCGACTGGGCACCGAGACAATAAGGTACCGTCTCCACATGATCTGCTGTCTGCATTGGGTGCATGCAGATTAGAAATCAATCGAATTTATTCGGGGTTTGTTTCACGCGCTCTGACATCCCTAGGATGTCTAATGTCTGCCTAGAGAGAGACCAATAATGGTTTAGTTTTTAATTTCCCTCACATTCCGAATAATTACTGGGATAAGAATCCGATCAAAGAAAATTGGAAATGAAGTGCACGAGTAAACCACACAAATATTCATTAGCTCTCAGACAATATATAATACAAGAGAGATTTTCAAACGCCATTACTAAATGTTCCGAAATCTTGCGTCGTTTGTTGGATGAGCAAGTCTTTCTACCAAACATTCTGTTTCTAAATGAATGAACTATTATATGAAAAAATGAAATTTCGTGTTTTTTTCATAGAGGCAACATGGGTAATTGCAGCATTTTTTTAATAAATAGGTATGCGCTTCACCACGCTCCAATCAACTTCATATATTTGCTACGATTTTTCTTTTGGTTTGAGCAATGTTTTGTACAAATTGTTAACCACTCATGAGACATTTTTAATCAATGAATTTCAGGTTGCACTGAGTGCAATCACAAAATCGATCGTACGGTATTTAGCCTATCATAAGCGTTGTGATCTTCGTGTGCAATTTACATCTCTTGTGTGGATGGTTTTTTTATACTGTTCGTCCGCATTCTACGGAGCACGGCAGAGAGTGCGGGTAAGTATTAAAGAAAATTATTCAAATTATTACATCCAAAACCTGTAATATATAATGATTTCGTTTTGGAAAACAATCGAGATTATGGTAGTTATATTAATTCCATTTTGTGTACAATAATTATGAAGCGACACACAGCATTTTATTTATCGTATTTACATTCAAAACCTATTAAGCGAGAATCAGATAAACTCCATGATCGTAAAGTTTTGAATTGAGATGCGGTTAATCTCACTTGTTCTTTTAAATAAATCTAAGCAAATTATTCGATCTAGTGGATATAAAAGGTAGATGAAGGATTTCCGTTTCTGTGTAATCTGTCACATACTCAATATATCCTGGAAGGACTCAAAACTGTATGTCACATAAATCTCACCGATTGCTACGTAAGCTCTAATTCCACTGCATTGCACAAAATACCTTTGTCAGGTTGATATCAAAAACATATTACCTTACATGAAATGGTTTGTTTTAATTGAAAGTAAAAATCTGGATAACGATCTCTGGATTTTCCGCAGATGTAATTCTGAAAAAGGGCCTTTAGATAACTTGGTGAGTAGAACATGTACTTGAGTGCTCACTTTGAAAGAATAGTTTGAAGACCAAGCCTCAAGCTGATTAGCTCTTCAAAGTGGAATGTGTTACACCCCTTTTCTTTTTACGTATACTTTTATGGTCGTCAATTATGTTGGAGAGTTTATTCATGCTGCGGATTGATGTAAGACAGTTGGAAATCATCATACGCTCCGGATTAAGAACGACGGATTCCATCAACTACTAACATAAAAACAACACAAAATTATCATTCATATTCGTGTACTGGAGCAATCGTAAATTATTTTTCGAAATTATAGCCCTTAGTGGATTCGTTCGACACTAGTCACGATATTGGCAAATGCGGTAGACAAAATCGTAGCATGAGACGTGAGGTCCTGTAAATGCGTGCTCCAGGGCTTCCTGGTTATCTGCTACGATATTTCTGACCAGTTTAACCTTAAATGTTGCCAAAAATCATTGACATCGATAATTTCAAAAACGGTTAACGCGATCAAGCTGAGACTCCGTCAATTAAAACAGAATATTCAAACGCCTGTTAAAATACACGATCGTAAAAACATCGTCATTGGTGTCCCAGGAAATAACTTACACGCGCTCTAATTGTCATCAAAACCATATTCAGTCCAAGTCTGTTTCTTTAGGATTGCGATTTATTGAAATATTTATACCGCTCTCACTTACGAGACTTATAAAAAATTATTTGCAGTGAAATATTTGAAGGAATGGCGGTTGGCGAACTTGTCACCCTGCACGATATTTCCTTCTAATACTGGTGTTCAAAGTTTAATTTGAAATTGTTTCTTCACGTCGCCACTGATTAACCATTTTTCAAAATAAAAGAATGCACAGTCAAGAAACCATGCACGACTGTGGCTCACAAGTTACATCATTTTGTACATATTCCACATGTCTCTTCTGATAGTGTTCTCACCAAATCCTGGACATCGAATGGTGTGGACTGGACATGAACAAAGGTAAATGTCCCGACCAACGGAGGCCAGACTCTCTCACGTCCAAGATTCACATTCTCCATTCAAACCAGAACCTCCATAGGTGTTGGACAATAGGTATGTATAGTTCAAGGGCCTCTTGGTAAAGCTAATATAAATGCTTCATTCGTGAACTATATCGGTAAGTTAACAGATGAAAATGCCTATATTTTGAACTTGCATGTTATTCTCATGATAATACTAAGTTTCCATTGAGATTTACAGGATATATTGAATTATTGACTGTAATCCTATATATTCGCTGTATTATAAGAGTCCCTAACAACACTCACAAAGTTCCACTACAGCAGGTGCATGCCACATGAATTTTTTAATCTGTAAGAATGTAAAGCACAATTGAATTCGATGAAAATCTGCACGGAACTTTCGTGTTGATAGTCTTTTGTGTTGAAGAAAGCATACTTAAATATTGGTGAATCGCTTACTAATTAACAACGAACGATCAACGTTTTGTTTCTAGAAAGAAACCCAGGTTCGCTGCTATATATCGCGTTCGTGGTGAATGATTCGTTCTACAGCATTGAAACGTGGACTATCCAGGCAAGACACAAAACAAAGCTGAATGCCTTTAATTTACAGAGCATCCGGGACATCTTGAACACAACTTGTATGGACAAAAAAAACGGATGCTGAATTTCTTTCTAAAGCTGGTCTACAATACCTATTTAACATAATACGACTGTGCCGAATACGCTCTCCGTGTTTTGCGTACAGAAATTATGATAATTGAATTCCGAAATATGTACTCAATGTTGGGTTGAAATTAGGAAAACGAACATTGGCTAGACCTCACTTGCGGTATAAAGTCGTTTGCAAAAGAGATATGAGATCTCTCGGCATTAAACCCACAAGTTTAAAAAAACTGGCTATATACCACCTACTTTGGAGTCACTGTTTAAAAACGAGTCTAGAGCAGGTAAATCTCTTGTTTGCAAGGCAAATATCAAGCCGCCGGCTTGCAGTTGACAACGATCGATCTTGTACTGCCTATCTGTATGACCGCCGTTGGATAGATTGTCTTTTGTTTTTGAATATTTAATGAAATGAAAAACCTTTGTATTCTCTTCCATCTTTCCTCAGTGACAACTATGGCAATCCCTCGCACATTGGTGTTCGGCGAATTCGCTTCTTTCAATTGTTTGACGGATATCGACATTTTAGAATTGACTCCTACTTGGATCATCAACGGGGAGACAGTCTCAATTCCAAATCGACCGTCTTGGATGAGGATAAGCGAAAAAGTTGTGGTATATTAAGGACAGATAACAATTCGTATTGCAGCACATGTTAAATATCTATATTCAGCAGAAATATGATTTGATCTCTATTTAGCAAATGTGTAACATTCGATTGTGAAATGAAAGTAGTTGCTTGCAACGTATGTTTTACTTCAGTGCGAATTTTAAATTACAAGGAGATTGTTCGATTATTGAATCAGCAATGATGATTTTACGAGTTATCACACTTTTTACTTTATCTGTACTGGGGAATCATAAATCTGGTGTCGTCTGTCTACATTAAAAAGTTTTTCAGCAATCGATACTTTTGGTTGGAAAAGCATTTGGCGTTACATTAAAAGCACGGTCGAAATATAGGCGCACGATATATTCGTATAATATATTATGATCCATCTTCGTGCGACAGTAAAACTAAACAATGATTTTGAGATAGATGTGAGCCGTATCCCACTCGCTGGGATCTCAGCAACTTTCATGGGTTACTAAAGAGAAAGACCATGGGCGTGTGGATAAGCAGTATCTTGAAGTCTTCACGGCAGTGTTCTGTTGTATACAAATAGTCCTGCCAAAGCTTAGGATTGCTCAGAAGGATCTGTGGTCGTTTCTAAAAGCAGATACTCCCACGTATAATTAACACCTATATCAGACCAACAATGGAGTATGCTGTTTAAGCATAGTCCCCGTGGTTACAAAAGGACATGACCTTGCTGCAACGGGTATACCACCGCGCTACAAATCTTGTGACCGAGCTATACAACAGGCCATACGAGGAGCGGACTTGATCCTGCTGTTCAACATTCTGCATACAGTGGATCACCTACTAGAACACCTGTTTCATCGGCAAGAAGCACGTGTTAGCAGATCATAGAGCTACAAGTTAATTATTCCACACTCCAGATCAAATTGTTGAAGGTTTTTTTTCTGTCAGAGATTTTCTTATATGGAACTCCTTGCCCCCACATAACATTTGCGCAACAAGCCTGACAATGTTCAAGGCTAAACTTGACAATTATATGTTGACCAAACCCAACCTTGTACCTGAATACACGTGCTGACTTTCCATATGGATAAAACATTTGTGTTGTTTTTGTGCATTTCTTATATTTTTAATCTGTGGTTACTGTGAAGTATTTGCTTTTTGGACCATTAAAAACTTTGAATTACTTTGAATCACTATAGCACACATTAAGTGTGAGATTATTTGCTCCATTTAACTATTGTACTAGCGTGCAATGTTATGGGATGTTTCTAGAAACAAATTTCAAAAATTGACATGATTCATTTGTTCATGTAAAGGTCACGTCATATTAGCAATAAACCTGGAGCGCCAACCGCCAAAAGTTATTGCAAGGCCTATTTAGAGACCCGAAACTATTTAAGATAACCGGTAGACCGGCACACTCTGTTTCGGTGTACACCGTCTGATCGCTCATCAGTGATTATCAATCATATTGTGGAACGTTCATAAAACACGAAGACCTTTTAGATCGGTGAACCGTTACGAATTTCATGTGTGACCATCGGTGATCCGTTCCCTACTCCCAGATGGCGCTTCACCAAATCGGGCACAACATCTGCCTTCGAGCTGCCTAATGTGAGTACATTGTAAGGTTTCTGTTTCTTTCGAAATAATGGCATCATTGATTCAATGATTTCAGTTTGCTTTGATTAAAAAACGCGAGAAATGTGGAGGATGTTTTATTTAAATTAATTCAATACATTATATGGTTATATTCAAAAATGAGAATTTGTTTTTTTCACGGTGAAAGCATGCTAAGTCTAGCCATTAGACCTTCAATTCACACTCGGTATCGTGCTGAAACTATAGACGTTTTTCATATTCAAATTGATTATTCCAAAATGTGATTTTTCCGGATTTACACACAGAGCCGTGTGGATGTCTGCGCAACAATTGAACATGTAGGCACATATAAAAGGCAATATTCGAATATGTTGAGTCAACAACAAACTGTGAATGTTGAAGATGAGTTTTAGTAAATGACTACCAATTCAAATTAGATTTTGTGGCCTTGCATTGCTATGAAATCTAAATTTATTATCCCATACGTGTGTGCTCACAGTTGGAAATGCATGTTTGTGTTATGTAGCAGAACCAATTATCTCTGTCATCAGAGAACAAATGCTTCACATTGACAAATCATAGATTACAACAAAGAAACAACGTGGTACGTTAGATTCATAAATGCTGAAGTTAATGCTCAAACTGCAATACGGAGGATGTTTACTGCACAAGGACAATGCTGTTCAGCATTCTTGCCTTATGAGATTATAATAAGAAGCTCTAAAATTTTCGAAATTCTTCTAGCCGGAATGGTTTCTAGATAATGATTATGTAGCTTATTTATATCGATGATGTCATCCCTAAAACGTTAGTTAATGGAACAAAGCTAATGCAGAAAATGTTACTACTTTCTTTTCCCGCTATTATTAAGCAACAAGAAGCCGGTCTTCGTTTGTGTGTCTGAGGGGAGTGCATGAAATGCGCATTTTGTTTACAAGAATAGTTTATTTTTGTCAATTGAAAAGGCTGTATTGCAGAGATGGCTTCCAAATTCTTAGAAGAGATCCCAATATGAGCAAGCAGACAAAGCAAATCAACTGTTTTGCCTCAGTCTGCAATTTGTGATGGGCTATGTCACTCACTATTTGGGGTGTGATGTTCTCTCATACAATAGTTCATTGTATTTAATTGGAAATTCAGGACGACCCGTATTCAGCAAAACGCCAGAAGCGCAAAATTTTGTTATTGGGCAGGAAACGAATGTGATTTGTGGAGCAAATGGAACGGTTACAATTCCACCGGCAGAAATTAGCTAATTTAAAAATGTCACGAATTTGAATCATAAAGGATCGGTTAGTTTCGTTAAAAAATGTTTGAAAATTATTCCTAAATACAAATCAACAAATATTTCTGTTGAACATAGATCTTCATAATGTGTTACAATATGCATTGTTCTCTGTCCTTTATATAGCACACGTTTTTCGCTTATCCTCATCCATGGCGGTGGATTTGAACTTGAGACTGTGTCCCGGTTGATGATCCAAGACTGAACCAATTCTGAAATGTCGATATCCGTCAAGCAATTGAAAGAAGCGGATTCGCCGAACACCAATGAGCTGGAGATTTCCGGTGTTGTCACTGAGGTAAGATAAAAAAATACTAAGGTTTTTCATTTTTTTATTTTTATGATGTTTAAAAATCGTAAGATTCAGTTGGATATCGTTTTACTAATGTTGTTCGCATATGCGTTACGCTTATAATCCAATGTTCGGTATGGTTGGCTATCAGGTACAACTACTCGCATTGTTTAAAAGCATACAGATCACGATCGCACTGTTTCAAGCGGATGAATGCCAACAACGCAAAACCTGCCGTGAGGTGTTCAATGGCAAGGCACGCAAATGAGAATCATTTTTCTTTATTATGTATATAATTAATATTATTATATTTGGGCATGATTATTGGTCCAAGCCTAACTACAGATGAACGGTTACATGTAATCGAACAGGTTTTTTGTTTTGGCCTTACCCAACGGTGGCTTACAAAGACAAACGTTTTTTTTACCAATCTTCCACTGATTGAAGTTAAACAAATCTAAACACCATTCTACAAACAGCAGCAAAATTCTTATAGGGTGTTTGCGATAATGATGCCTGCAAATAAGTATCTGTGATTTTTTCTGATAGTTTGATATTTTTCGGTATTTTTCAGGCGGTATTTGAAAGCTAGTCAGTGAAAGTATATTCTCGATTCAATCATACCACACAAAACTCCATGTGTAAGGTCTGAATATATGGTCATATATTGTTGTCGTTCTAGACTTCTTTATTAATGTCTCAATTGTTTAACATTAGTTTATATTGTCAAGAATGATACGAGGCATGTAGTTCACTTTGCCAATTTACGTTTCAGTTACATTTGCATGTATGCAGATGATAGAGCTTTTCCGCTAATCGATGACCGATCGGCGGCAATATTCTTCAGATAATCATTCCGCAAGACAAACAGTATCCTCGTGCACGAGTTTTCGAACACCTCGAATAAACGTCTATCCAGTTAACAGGGCAGAAAAGCATTTAAATCCTAAATCAGCTCCATCTAATTAGCTGGCGACAGATTAAGAAAACACCTCTCGCGTAGTTAACACAACATAACATTCCTCCACACCATAGTTAATGCCATTATCCGAATAGTAATATTAAAATTAGTTTAAGTGCAGTGAAAACTTGAGCAATGCGATTAGCGTAAATCGACATAACGTCACTGGCGAAGCTGGGTCACTTGATATTAAATTTAGTGAAAGTTCTCTCTCCGTTAATTCGGGAACAATGATCTCATGAAATCTTTCGGTCGACTGAGTACATAATCAGTTACGCAAAAACGGATTGGAGGATTCAACGATTACCGTTATTTTAGTCGAAAAGTTACCTTTTTGCCTCACAACAGGTTTGCTGACATTGTTTGATGGACGTTGCCGATTAATGTTATTCACAAGAACGTGATGTATCCTTGTTCCCCAGTTTTGCGAATGACTAAACTGTCCTACTTAGGAGTGACAATCTCATACAAAGTGCCTACAGCGATAGGCAGTACGCGAAAGATCAGTGTGAATCGCATCTGATTAACCTGCTCTTCACTAGATCCTAAAGAGTGACTACAAAGTAAGCGGTAAATAGCCAGTTTTTTAAGACGTGTTGGTTCAATACCGAGAGATCTCATAAAACTTTCGCAAACGAATTTGTACAGCAAGTGAGTTCCGACCAATGTTTGTCTTCCTGATTTCATCGCAACATTGAGTAGATCTTTCTGAATAAGAGTACTATAATTTCTGTACACATATTATGTTAAACATGCTCTGTATACGAGCATTAAAAAAGATATTCAGCAGTCGTTATTGTGTCCATCTAACATGTGTTCAAGATACGCCAGATGCTCTGTGAATTAACGGCATTCAGCTTCGCTTTGTATCTTGCATGAATAGTCCTTGTTTTTAATGACGTAAAATGAATCATTTACTACGAACGTGATATATAGCATAATCTTCGTCTTCACAGTGAACCTGGGTTTCTTTCTAGACACAAAATTTTAATCGTTCGTTGTTAATCAGTGAGCAATACTCCAAGATTTTCGTAGGTTTTATTCAACATAGAACACTGTGAACACGTACCTTCTATTCAGATTATTTTATAATTCAAGTGTGTCCTACATTCGTCCAGATTAACGAATTTGTTTTGCGCAACCTATAAGCACGGTTCATTTATTTTCCGCAGAATGTTCTTCTACCAGGCATGTACCTGCTGTAGTGTTACTTTGTGAGTGTTGATAGAAGCTGATATAATGCAGCGAATATATAGGATTACAATCATTAATTAATTATATCGTGTAAATCTTAATTTAAACTTGATATTAGTATGAGAATATCATGCAGGTTAAAAATATAGGCATTTTCGTCTGTTTACTTACAGATATATCATTTGAAACGGCTTTTCAGAAACGCCCTTGAACTGTGCCGACCAATTTTGCAACATCGATGGACGTTCTGATTTGAACTGAGAACGAGAATCTCGGAGGTGAGAAAGATTGGTCTCTATTGGGCGAGGCATTAACTTTCGATTTGCCCAGTCCACGCCAATCACTGTCCAAGAAGCGGTGAGATCACAATCAGGAGAGACATGAAAAATATGTATACATGTTAACTTGTGAGCCACGGTCGTGAAATGTTTTATTGACTGTGCCTTTTATATTTTGTGCCACTGTAGATGAATTCGAAGCTTTTTTTGGTTTTAAAGGTTAATCGAAATCTCAAATTATCTCAATAAAATTTTACGTTTTTTGATGTAAATTATTCCGATGTACACAACTGTGTGATTAAATTGATTTGGTTCATGATAATTCCGTTTAAACAAATAAATGCCTTTTTACCCTCGTCTTTTCTGCAACTTTTAAAATGAAAAAAACAACCTAAACGGGTTCATGTTACATTGATCTACATTTTGGTATTTCTTCAATATTCATTGTGTAAGTGATTGCTTTGTCTACCGAAAATTTCAATCATGTAATCCTGCATAAAAACAGTTTTCAGTTAACTGTATGATAACTAGCATCATTTCAATTCTACTCTCGTTACACACAGAGATAATTGTGTTTGAATTAATTGCTTCCAAAGAGTGTTTTGCCTTTTTATAGATTCGGATAATGATGACAAAAATCGCATTAGCTATTACAAATTTAACATAGTCTCTGGTACTACATACCTTTGTAATCCGGCGTAAACAAATCAGCACCCCATGGTTACAGTTGTCCGATCACTGTTCACCGTAAGGTTTGTTGTAGCAGAAGAAAATAATCCGGAACACATGAATACGGGCTGTAAACCCATGATCATAAACGAAATGCACATTTGCTAGCATTACCATCACTTACTCCACACGTCAGGTTGCGTGCTCTTGGCACTCATCAGGTAGGTACAGTAAGATCAGGATCCGCATGCGCTTATTACAGTGTAGGAATAATAAACAAGGAGCGCTTGTACGCCACTTTTTGATAAGGCTGGTACGACCAACTTGTTCAATCACATGTGTCCAAGCACATGTTCAATTCGTTAAACCCATGACCATGAAACAAAATATTCATTTGCATGGTTTTCCGTCACACACACCCCACGACCGGTTTCGTGCTGTTGACCTTCATCATGTATGGATAACATAATCAGGAACCACATGCGCAATCAATCAAAAGCCTTAAGAAATTAAAGAAATATGATTGTATGCTTTATATTTAAGTCTCACAAACACAAAATATAATTTCGTTCTTATTGATATTAAATGAATGGAGATGAAAGTTCTAATATTATCAAGCGTGAAATTCAAATCAACTTATTCATCAAAAGTTTTCGTACGCCTCCGCAAATTCCATCAGCCTACAGATCATTGTGCATAGATTAAAATACGTCTTGAAAACAATGGTGATTGAACCAGATCTGAAAGAGCATTATCCATAAATGGACTAGGAATGCGATCAATAAAACGGTACTCACATAAATGAAACGTACGGGTTAAACTCAGTTTAGTAAAGTGAAACCTCACAATACTTACTATATGCGATCTTGTTCTATACTGTTATGCCAACATTGATAACGATGTTATTATTGTTCATCCAAACAAGTATTATACGAACGTATATTTCTGTAGAATATCTGGATATTATAGCACAATTGTTTAAAAGAATACGAGTTTAATGTTTGAGGAAAACAGAGTTATACTAATCGAAATAAACTGTATTTATCACAGACCGAAAAAGAGATTCGTTTTCAACACACTCATTTGAACCACGAATGCTAGTTCTGGATTTTCGGAAATGGTGGGAAATGCTTTATAATGCAGAAAGAGTGACTAAATAAAAGCAAAAACGAAAAGTATGTTCACAATGAAAGATTTTCAGAACTTGAATGCACAATCATGCACTAGTCCTTCAATCCAGCGAACAATACCTTATGACATCGTTTCAATTGTTAGTTGTTATATGTCAAATCGTGCGTTGGGAAAAGTTTCGTCATCAAATGGCTTAACACTCAATCAAACAGATTCTATCATGAGTTCTTCGTTTGTAAGTATAAGGTCTAGGGTAGAATGGGATTGTCCAGATCGAGATCGCGTTGGTTGTTGAACATGGTTGTTAGGAGGGTTGCAAGCCATTATTTATTAAAGAAATCTTTTGAATGTATTATCAGGTGTAATGTGTGTTGCAAGTGTCGGTACATTTAAATCTCAGTGAGCTGTGAATGTGAGTATGTCATATTTAATGCAAAACGTATTGCATCATAGAGAACAGTGTCAGCGGCATATGATGTAGATAAGGGCGATAAACTAATGCTGACAGGCACATTCGTTGATCATGCAAGTCAAAAGAGCAAAACAATGTATCTATGACATCTAGCTCAGGTGAGAAAAGTATAGTGCAGTTGATGCTTTCATGTCAGTAGAAGAGGACACCGTCACCTTTCGTTGCTCGATCTTTTCTGTAAATCATGTGTGGGATTTTGAGTTTAGAGTCGTGTATAGAATTGCTCAATCAGTTTCTGTCACTGCAATACAATCGCGGGACGCCACGGCCGCACGTGAATACAGATCAGTGAACTTGCCCAGAAATCCCTGAGCATTGGTGTAACAGCTTGATATAGATTTTCTTATGGATTCATATGAACAACTCATAGTAGCGGATTGGCAGACCCAGAATTGGTCGCAATCGTTTTGCAGACGTTTACTGGATTCTTCTTCCTTTTAACTGGGGACCCCATGAACTACAAGAGCTCTGCAAATTATAGCCTCTTTTGCTAGTTCCGGATTATAACGACGAATTTGCCATTCTTCTTACGGAACATCCGGAAATATTCGCACAACCGATTTGTTTACAACTAAGAGGGATAAGTCGAGCAACTTATTTTCAACATCTCGGAAGGACATTAGTGCAACAAGCAGTAACCTGGGTGTGTTCGCACGAAGCGAGTTCGGGGGTCTAAACAATCGGGTCAGTGATGCAAGTGAGGTAGTGATGCATAAGCTTCGCTAAAGGCCATTCCATCGTTAACTGTTATCTGCTTCGCGTTGCTTCAGCGATGGATATGTTGATATGAGGAGGATACTACAAATTTCCGTTAGATCCTCGATTTTTGTCTTCTTGGGAAGAAGAACAATGCAATCGCTGAGAATTTGACTTGAAATTTAAACCCAAATACAGGTTCACCATACTGGTGAATAAGGGAAATTAGGGCATTACAGAAGCACTCCATGGAGCGAAAAACATATTTGACCAAATCGATTTCGTCATGGTTCCACAAGCATTACTGCGCTTTGGGAGGTAAAATTTATTTTGTGTTAGTTTGTCTAATATTGATCGCTTGATTAAGATTCAATCTGTGATTTTGTGTTTTAAATATCGTGGTCATTTGCAACAGTGGATTTTAAGTGTCACTGTGTTTACGAATTATCCAGTGATTACAGGCTCGCTGAAACTTATTTAACTGTCTCCACCTGAATACCGAAAAGAATCCTCAAACGTGCGGTGGTCTGTATATGCGAGGATATTAGAAACACCATACTTTGTTTTGGATTATTCGTGTCGTATTCAGCAAGCAGTTCTAGGAATACCGATGAGTGCATCAGATCTATTAAAATTAACGCGTGAGCCAATAAGTGAAATATATTGATTTTTGATGAGCATTTCGATCATAGATCACATTCCTCAGCTTATTGTTAAGCTTACTGCACCAGCCCACGTCTTCTGAATGAAACCGGTTTGGCCCGAGTGCAGTTGTGGAACAAAGCGATGTTGGTCTAGCAGGCTACAGCATGCCGAAAATCAATACAACGTTATTGCATAACTGTTTGTAATTACTTATCATTGTTGGTCGAAATACCATATAGTTTTACTGCAAGTCTGTACCGCGTGAAATAACATGAAACTGGATGTAGATAGATAGAAAAGATAATTTAAAATCTTTGTTTATAAAATATCATTCATCGATGCCTTTATAATAATTGCATACTAGGCGGACTATCAATCGCTGGTTTGCAAATGCAGAAAACAAATTTTCGCCACATATGGTCTCATTTATACGGAAGGCCTCCTGGATTGTTTGATTGAATTTGTCACATACTTCCGGAATACTGACCCAGAGATAACCACTGCTATATCATATAACGCAGTAATCACGATTATCTGGCAATTGTGTCCACATGGTATCCCTTGAGGGAATCGTGACCGAAATCGTTTGTGAAGCTGCCGATTGTGAACCAAGAATGTGTTAGCTCACGCTGAATTCATAATTCCTACCTGAAATATGCTAGACGTAAGTGCGTTTGTTCTTTACTTCATATATTATATACTTGATCCAAACGTAATTCGGCTCAGGTACAAATTTTACCTTTAATCTAATTCCTAAATCTCACGCACCGAACACTGCACGGTATGAGCTCAGAAATAACAGGTTCTGAGTTCAGCACACAATTTAGTTGACGTTGTACATGTAAGCGCAACCATCTTGGAACTTCATCAACTCGTTCATATTTTCACATCCTAAGCATACCTCCACGTTGTCCTTCTGCATATTATGAGTGAATTCAACTAGATTGTCCTGTGCAATACAAGTTTGTGATAAAAGTTACTTTTGAAGAAGTGATTCAGTTGCCTAGAATTCATTATAAAGAGTGAGAATACGCATATCGGTATTATTAAAGACTATAATGGATTAGGACAGGGTAATAAATTTGACGAACTTAACTTGTTTTATAATTCTAATAGGTGCAAACGGATTTATCACGTGACGCACACAGGTGGATGCAGTTATATTCATAATCCTCTCAACGACATTCGCGTTTATTTGTATTTTCACGACACTCAACCCACGAAATTATTTATGCAGTTTGTACTTATCGTAGGTTCGGGACTAGAATAACATAGACGCAGAAACATTGGTAAACACTGTGCCCACACACATTTAGATGGGCTGAAATCGCGAGCTTTGGCGAATGCCATATGCAAATCACTTTCTAGCACAAACATCATAGCAGATTACTACTGTTCACAATCATGTGATAGAAACAGTAAGATCAGCATGAGTTTTCTTTCAAACAATGGAGAATGGGTTAACATGGGTGCTCTTGTAAGCCAGTTATAATTAATCACACAACCAACCGCAAATTAACATAATGTGCTAGAAACTATGAGAGATTGACCGACTAAGTCTCGTTCAATGGTGGCTAACAAATCTTATCTTGTTTGTCAATTATTTATTCTTTCAAGACATACAAACCATGATTGGAACTAACCCTACATAATGTGCACATGAGAGGGAAGGCTTGCGGATAGATATGTTTTCATGTTGAGTGTAGTTGATGTAACAGGTTAGTAATTTACTATTATTCAACATTGGTATACGTGGTCACATATTGTTCAAAGTTGAATCAGTTTTTACATGGTTCCAAACTCTGACTGCACGGTCCCTAAGAATGCACGCGAATTTGAAAATTAGCCAAACTATTCTTAAAATTCTCACGATATGTTGACATATATAAATATAAAAATCGTTATTCCACTTGTCTCGCATTGTTGACTGATTGCGCCATCTTTGAAACGTACTCAACGTACCTGCTGAGATACTCATCATGCAACACTTTCATCATGATCAAACATCAAATGTTTTTAAAGCGACGCACAATGCTTGATAAATAACTTACCTGACCTAATCGAGCTTCGTCAAACATATTCACCAATCCTATAAACTGTAACGGAATACAGGTTTAATAAGCAATTAGATGAGGACGAAATTTCCATTCCAAACATGTTTCTTTTTCATCGTGATCGTATGGACCGTGGAGGTGGAGGTGTTGCTATTTACTATGATCAACACCTTACATTCAAAGAAATCACGGATAATGATTTGCAACTGGAAGTAAACTTTGCTGTTCACTTGAATTAGCAACAGGTGGAAACTGTTATTGGTGTGATTTACCGACCACTGTCAGCAGACAAGCATACAATGCTAGTTTAATTGAGAAAACTCAGCTGGTTGTTTCCAGATATTAAAATAACGTCCTGGTCAATGGTGAATTTAATCTCCCAAATTTACTGGAATGAGAGATTCCACCGGTGAATAATCTTGATAACATATTCTACAAAATGTTCAACGAAAATCCTTCATTCAACCACATATCAAGCAGCACTCTCTTCAGAGGCACAGTTACACCTTCCATCTTGTTCTGACGAACAAGGAAAATGTCATTGAGGATATACGCTATGAAGCACCACTTGGAAAGAATGATCATGTAGTCATTGTTTATCACTATATATCTGAAGGCAAAAAGCAAGTGATGCTCGGAAGTTGATAAAAAAATCGGTACGGTTACATTATCAATGTCTCTTCACCAACTGGGCACCGAGTCAATGAGTTACCGTCTACACATTATCTGCTGTCTGCATTGGGTGCATGCAGATGAGAAATCAATCCAATTTATTCTAGGTTTGTTCACGCGCTCTGACATCACTAGGATGTCCAATATCTGCCTAGAGAGAGACCAAATAATATTTATGGTTTTATTTTTCCTTACATTACGAATAATTACTGGGATAATAATCCGATTCAAAGACAATTACAAATGAAGTGCAAGCGTATACCACACAAAATAATCCATGAGCTCTCAAACAATATATGATAAAAGAAAGATTTTTAAAAACCATTACTAAATGTTCCGGAGTCTTGCGTTGGTTGATGGATGAGCAAGTATTTCTACCAATACTTCTGTTTCTAAATGAATGAACTATTATATGAAAGAATGAAATTTCGTGGTTTTCTATAGAGGCAACATGGATAATTGGCGCAGTTTTTTATTAAATAGGCATGCGCTTTACCACGCTCCATTTTTCCCTATATTTGCTACGATTTGTCTTCTGGTTGAGCAATGTTTTGCACAAACTATTAACCACTCACGAGACATTTTCCATCATTTAATTTCAATTTGCACTGAGTGCAACGACAAAATCGATCGTAAGGGATTTAGCCAATCATAAGCCTAGTGATCTATGTGTGCAATTTACATATCTTGTGTGAATGGTTTTTTTATACTTTTCGTCCGCATTCTACGGAGCACGGCAGAGAGTGCGGGTAAGTATTGAGTAACATTAAATTATTCAAATTCAAATTATTAGATCCAAAACCTGTAATATATAATGATTTCGTTTCGGAAAACAATCGAGATTATGGTAGTTATATTACAATCAGTTAATTCCATTTTGTGTATAATAATCATGAAGCGACGAACACCATTTTAGTTATCCTATTTACATTTAAAATCTACTCAGCGAGAATCAGATAAACTCTGCGATCGTAAAGTTTCGAATTGAGATGTGGTTAATCTAACTTGTTGTATTGAATAAATCTAAGCTAGTTATTCGATCTAGTGGATATAATAGGTAGATGAAGGATTTCTGTGTAATCTGTCGAATACCTACTATAACCTGGAAGGACTCAAAAATGTATGTGAGACATATGAATCTCACCTAGGGCTACGTAAGCACTATTGCGACACCATTGCACAAAATACATGTGTCCGGTTGATAACAAAAACATATTACCTTACATGAAATGGTTTTCTTAATTGAAAGTCAAAATCAGGATAACAATCTCTGGATTTTCCGCAGATGTCATTCTAAAAAGGGGCCTTTAGATAACTTGGCGAGTAAAACATGTACTTGAGTGCTCACTTCAAAATAATAGTTTGAAAACCAAGCCTCATGCTGAT
>JACCGJ010015500.1:8124-25447 GCA_013407085.1 Atriophallophorus winterbourni
CCGCCTCCGCATGAACACGTTTGCCACATGGTTTATTCCCGCGTCTTGAAATTTCAACATCGTAAACGTCTAATCTGTATCTAGTAATGCTTATTTGATCTACAGAGCTCTATAAGACAAGACTGAAAAAGAAAAGGACCTAGGTGTCTGGATTTGCGGCAGTTTGAAAAATGGTCTACAATGCGAAACCGTTTACAAAAGCGCGTCTCGGCTGCTCGGCATTTTACGGCGGATATTTGGACGTTTTTCCCCGGGGTGTTTTCCTCTCATGCTGAATACATATATACACCCGGTTCTAGATTATGCCGCACTAGCCTGGACACCATGGCTCCAAAAAGACATCTTACTCCTGGATCGCATGTACCGGAGAGCTTCCAAGCTTGTCATTGGTCTCAAAAATATGCCATTCGCCAGGCGACTCAGACAACTGGAAATGAGTACACTTGCACAAAGGAGAATGCGAGGTGATCTCATCCTCGCATACAAAATACTAACTACTGTTTCCCACCCCATGGATATATTATTCCACCTTCGAACTTCCAGCAACAGCCGTGGCCATGGTTGCAAGTTGGAAATACCACATTCCAAACGGAAATGCCGCAGGTATTTTTATTCCGTACGTGTGTGCTTTGCTTGGAATTCCGTACCTTCCGATTTGGTAAGCTCAAACAGCTTATCTATATTCAAATCAAAACTTGACGATCATATGAGAGCTAATCCGAATTTTCCCCAACCTATTAATAAGCCATCATTGTCCCATTGATTTTGATTTTATTTATACTTATATATATACATTTGTACCTATATTTCCACCCTGTGTTTATTGTAAAGTTAATTGCTTTTTCAATCATAAATCTTGAATCTTGAATCTTGAATCACACATTGACTCTGAGTGTCACCCACTCACGACTCGACTGTGGACGACATTTTTCGCGGTGCGAGTTTGTTTTCCTTGAAACAATCTGCCCGATAATGATGTACCCTCCCAAAACCAAATCACGTTTAAGTGATTTAAGTGGCCCGTAAGCAAAGCATCGAAGAGAACGATACATCTTGACCGCTTGGATCTACATCTGCCACCCTAATTTGAAAACCATAACCATTTCTGCCGTTTGAATATTTACCTGCTCAGTAAGCAACCAAATCCGTTTCAGCCTGTTAAATTATTCGTGGATCCCGTATTATTCATTGGTTTTTGTAACGCCATATGCTTTCTAGACCACTACAATTGAATTGAATTAATTCTCGAATAATGTTGAAGCACGAATAAGGAATTGAAATCTCCTCGTATTTTGCGGTTGTCTTTCAACACGTGTTCTATAATTCTCTTATGAAGTTCTTTTGAAGTCTGTCATATGTAAATACCAGGGGAACTCTTACATTCAATTCTGTAGACGCTATTCTTGACGCTGAGTGAAGGTGTCCCAATCTAAAGATACACCAAAGCCGAAGGGATAGTATTTTTCTTTGTTATACCTCACAGGTATGATTCTTCGAATCGCCCCTGATGTTCACTTAACATACGGCACAAAAAATGTAGCTCGGCTAGTTTTTCCAATATGCATTATGGGTATTTTACCCTTATATACTAGCTTTTCGAAGAACACTTTGGATAAAACTGGTTGGGTAAACAAGGATAAACTTGCATTCACACTGTTGCATAGGGTTCGTACAACGAACCACGATGTTCAAAAACAGAATCACGTATTGATTCGTGGTCAAGCACTCAAGGCGCTTATGGATGACCAATGTGATGTGCTGCTCACATCCCCCGAAATTACACTCCACTACCGGTTTCGGGCTGTTTGTCGTCATCAGGTGGAGACAGTAAGATTAGGTTCAGTGAGCCTTGAAACAGTGGATAAATGGTAAACAAGATTATACTTGAATGCCACTGTTGCATAGGGTTCGTACAACGAACCACGATGTTCAAACACAGATTCACAAAGTGATTCTTGGTTAAGCACTCAAGGCGCTTGTGTGATAACCAAAGTAATGTGTTGCTCACATCCCCCGAAATTACACTCCACTACCGGTTTCTTGCTGTTTGCCGTCATCAGGTGGAGGCAGTAAGATTAGGTTCAGTGAGCCTTGAAACAGTGGATAAGTGATAAACAAGGTTATACTTGAATGCTGATGTCACATAAAGTAGCTTTATCATGAGCCTCATTAGCGATAAGCGCCTATAACGAGATTTCGAATGATACGCAATATTTCATCCTCTGACGCAAATGAAGAACAAGTAGCGCCGAAAAGTTTGAAGATGCCAATTGCGAACTCGTAATACTTCGGGTTTCGTAGGGATTGCAATAAAACGATTTGAGTGTCAACATCCTCGGAGGTATAAGAATATAAACAACGTCGGCCGCAGTTCATCAGACGAGCTCAGCGTGGCTGCGGCACAAAACCGACTGACAAATCAGATCAAAGTGGCATCCTCGACAGACAACTTTGAGGATCAGTGTTGTGATTGTTTATTTTCCCTGTATAAAATAGACGTGCTTTCTGTTAGCTGTGTGTGTTTGTTGAATGTGTTCGATCAGCCGGCTTCTCTTGTGTTGGACAGGTTGACCCGAGGAATAAAGCGTGACCTAGCCGATGTGCATTCGTGCAACCCCGGGGGATAGTGTGGTTATTGTTGAAACTATTAAACAGACATGTGATTAATGGCTAATGTTGACCTTTAATGACCTCGAACAATCTTTCTCACCACCTGCTCTGCCATCACTACACATGTGTTGTATCAAAAGATGATTGGATATTCTGCATCAGAAACGAAACCCCACCCTAAACTGCTCTAGTCAGTTGTACAGAAAGTTTTTGCTGACACACTTTGTTGTTTCCAATGTAGATTCATTCCATTTTCTATTGATACAAGTTCGGCTTTGGCGACATGGTTCCGACATGTGAATGTAAGTTCTGGGCCGTTCAACTGATTGATACTGGTAACATTCATTCATTCATTCAGTCCACTCCGTGCCGGGTGGCACATGAGGCGAAGACAACTTCACGCCAGTGGTTCCGGTCTGCCGCTGCTTCCGTTGCCGTCTACACCGTGAATCCTTGTGCATGTAGTTCGCGTTCCAAAGTTCTGCGCCAAGTTTCCTTGGGCCGTCCCCTTTTTCGTTTACCTTGCGGATGCCAGTGCATGGCTACCTTCGTATGCGAACTGGTATCCATCCTGCAGACATAACCGAACCACGGATCTGTTGTCATCGTTTCCGTAGCAATGTAGGTTTTACGGGATAGGGTTGCTAGCCCTAAGCCCAACCCTCCTCTTTTCTCAGACGGGCTTGGGACCGTCCTTGGCGGAGTTGATACTAGTAACGGTGTGTCCATAGAATTTCCATCACCATCCGATACCATGCGATACTGCTGATGAGGTTCCAGTATTCTACTGAGCTCGCTAGCTGCTACCACGGGAACCTATATACTTCACACTCTCAAAATTTCCAAGTGCTTCTGAGGTATATCTTCATAAACGCACTACACGATGGTGGAAGCTGATTTTGCGATGTTTTCTTCAACCATTCGGGTGGTATGACCAACTCAAAACAAGCATCGGCGATCATGTAGCTTACCCATGGGATCTTGTCCAATTTCTTGCCAAAGTTCTTTACTTTCTGAAGAATCGATGCAAAATCCAGACTCTGAACATTTTATGTTCAATAATCCCACACTAGCCCAGGGTTCACCAAACGCGTTTGAAGTCTTGCTAATCGTGGCAATGTGGACCATCTTCACCATTGGAAACGGCTAGCGTAACCTTGAAACCTATTTATATATCTTGGTTCAACCAACGTGGAAAACCTCTCGCTAGACACACAGAGGCTGATAAGAAGAGAACTGGTAACTTGTTGCGTTTGAACTCTCATGTGTGTGAGGTAACTACAAATTGACGATGTAGAAATAGTTGAGGGGTATACAGCGTGTTGGCACTCTCTTTACCTCGTGACTTCAAAAAGCACAAAATTGGTCGTGTGGTTTGTGTAATGAAAAAGGATGCAAAGGGGATCTTTGTCCATCAGTATGGCCACATGTGAATGAACAGGTTGTTCGTACCAACATTGTCGGTTAGCGACTATCAAGTTCAACGTGTTTTTAAAGCATCTTTGACTAACTTGACTTAATCTTTTGAGTTCCTGGAGGAACATAGGGCCTCGGCAACTTGTCTCCACTTTGGTCTGTCCATAGCAGCCAGTTTGATGTCGTTCCAGTTAAGTCCACACTTGCGGATTTCCTCTTCACACGATCGCTTCCAAGATAGCCTTGGGCGTCCGACCCGTCTCTTCCCGATTGGGTTCCATACCACAGCATGACGCGTGATGTCATCATAAGGTTTCCGCAAGGTGTGCCCAACCCATCTCCACTTTCTTCTACTGATCTGCTGGGCGATCGGGTCCTCAGCAGCAATCTGCCACAGGTCTCGATTCCTTATCTTTTCTGGCCATTTTACCCCAATAATTCGACGAAGGCAATTATTGTGGAATGATTGCAAGCGCCAGAAGACTTTGCTGTCACTCGCCAGGTTTCCGATCCATAGAGTAGCACGGATTTGACGTTGCTTCTGAATATACGGAGTTTCGTGCGTTTTGATAAAACCTTCGACTCCCAAATGGGTTTCAAAGCTATGAACGCGTATCTTGCTTTGCCGATTCTGGCGACTATGTCTTCGTCCGTGCCACCACTTATTGAAACAATGCTGCCGAGGTAGACGAATTGCGTGACGTCTTTGACTGCTTCACCATTGATGGTGATTGATGGGTGCTCATCAGTTAGCACACGGAGGACTTCTGTTTTTTCAGTATTCACGCGTAGTCGTGCATATAAAGCAAAGTGTGCTAGTCTATCGGTCTTTCTCTGAAGACGTTGGGGTTCACGTGATATCAAGCAGACATCATCAGCGTATTCCAGATCCTCCAAATGCTCGGATTCGTTCCAATGGATACCATTCCTATCCCCTTTCACTGTCTGTCTAATTATCCAGTCTATTAGCAACAGAAAAATCATTGGGGACAACAGGCATCCCTGGCAAACGCCAGTCTCAACTGCAAATGAATCGGTTAGTCTTCCGTTGTGAATTACCTGACAGGAGGCACCTTCATACAGCTGCTTTATGAGGTCCATGTACAGCGGTGGGACCCCATAGTGTGGCAAAAGTTTCCATATGAATTCGCGGTCCACACTGTCGAAGGCTTTCTCAAAATCTATGAAGTTGAGGCAAAGAGGCGATTGCCATTCAATGCTTTGTTCAATTATTATGCGGATGGTCGCAATTTGGTCGATGCCAGACTTTTGTTTTCTGAAGCCTGATTGCTCTGGCCGTAACACTTGGTCGATAGCGTCGCGCAAACGCATAAGGATGATGCGTGTAAGTACTTTACTAGGGACTGAGAGCAGCATGATACCTCGCCTATTTTTGCATAGCCACAGTATCCACTATTTTCGAATTTTTCGAACATTTGTGATTGGTTGAAATATCGTTTTGTCGCAGTTTATGGCATGATTCCATTCGTCAATTAATACCAATCAATTGACGATTTTAAATCAATAAATTCTATAAAACTCATTTTGCTCTTGGAAATATAATCTAACTTGGCGTTGGATCATGAACATGACTGATTTTGATGGCTCCAAGAATGTGGATAAACCTTTTAAGTTGTTTACATTTATAATGATTCTAAATTAACAGATAATAGTAGGAAAATCTATACTTATTGTCAAAATTCAGAGAATGCACAACCATTTTCAGAGAACTACGGACCCACTGTTTCTCAGAAACATAGAATGTTTATTCATCACACTCCACCCACGCAAACTCCAATATTCTGAAGAATATTCTGAATGTACAGACTGTGAAACCTTTTCGGATGACTACTGATGCATTCTTTATCAAAAACATAGAGTATTTATTCATCACACTCCACCCACGCGAAATTAAAATAGTCTGTAGAAAATAGCAGAAGGACAACAAAACTATACATGTATCGTCAAAGCGATGTAGTCAAACAAAGTTAATCTTTGAATGCACTGATAAATAGGGTTCGTACAACAAACCACGATGTTCAAACAGAGAATCACAAAGTGATTCTTGGTCACACACTATAGGCGCTTATGGATGACCAAAGTGATGTTGTTGCTCATTCCCCGAAATTAACTCAACTACTACCCCGGTTTCTTGTTGTTTGCCGTCGTCAGAAGGTGGAGCCAGTAAGAATCAGGTTCAGTGAGCCTTGAAACAGAGGATACGTTTATAAAAAGTATTCTTGTAGCCACCGTTATATAGGGTCGTAAACGAACCACGTGTTCAGCACAAATTACAAAGTAATTCTGGTCAAAGCACTCAAGGCGCTTATGATGCCCAAATTTAGTGTTTCTCACACCCCGCACTTTACAACAACACCACTTAAACCGTTTCGGGCTGTTTGCCGTCATCAGGTGGAGACAGTAAGATCAGGTTCAGTGAGCCTTGAAACAGTGGATCAATGGTAAAAAAGTGTATACTTGAATGCCACTGTTGCATAGGGTTCGTAGAATGAACCACGATGTTCAAACACAGTATCACATAGTGATTCTTGGTCAAGCACTCAAGGCGCTCATGGATGACCCCCAAAATAACACCCCATTCGCGGTTTCGGGATGTTTGCGTCGTTAAGTGAAGACAATAAAATCACTTTCAATGAGCTTTGTAGCAATGAAAAAGTAATGAAGAATGTTAGACATTGAATTCTCTGTTTCATACTGTTCGTACAACGAACGTCCAAACAAACAATCACATAGGGATTACTGGCCAAGCACTCAAGGCGCTAATGTGTTAGCAATATTACAACAACACCATACATCGGTTAATTCTAAGCGTAGGACTTGAGTAATTAATTATTCTTAAATTCAAAGTTTGAAACTTCAGCTTCTCGACCGGATCTAAGTGTTTCTGCTTTTTACCGCTGTTCGACGTCAACCAAACCTTATCACCGTAAATCTTTATTGATCACACTCTCAAAACAACCAGACAAGCACAACACCAAACTCAGATACCAAAATCGATTCAAGTTCCAACACAACCACATTTCTATTCCACATTCATTTGGTGCAATCACTTCGTCTGAGTTTGTGCATTTTTGCCGAAACCACTTTGTTCCAAACGCGCAAAATTTATTGATCTACTGAGCGAATCAAGTCGAACATGCAGAAACTCGAAGCGACGATGACCGTGAGTTATAATCAGGCACAATTTCACGTCGATCGTATGATGCGCGATTTCACGTTATCGTGATTTATTAAAATATCGATCACTGTGAGTGAATCAATGAGAAATTACTGGAAAGATAGTTTGATCGATATAAATGAATTAATGAAAATTAGATGGTAGATAATGTAGCACGAGGTACCGATATAAGAATATTTCTATACATGTAATGAGTCCAATTACATTCAACGATTACAAAGTTGAAGTTAGACTTGATAGGACTAAAATGTTGGTGTTCTATGGTTGATTGCAGCCATGGATGTACGTCACAACCACATGCAGAGTTTATCCACCCCGGCGTTATTCACGAGACTAAGCAGTTCTCTTGGCGAAGAACAATCTTTGCGTGTTTTGTTTGCGGTTTCTTCGTAAAAAGGGACTCTCGTCCAAGTAGATCCTAAAATCACTGTCCACCAACGCAGAAAGATGAAACGATCGCAAAATAAAGATTTATTTGAACTCGGAACACGGAGATTGATTACACGAGAGCGAGCCTTGTTTTGATGAAAATACATAGATATTGCTAGAATGTTTTATCGATAATTTATCATAAAGTTGTCTATAATGATCAAAAACACTAACCAAAGTTCAAACCGATCCATGAATTGGAATGTTTTTGCTGATTAAGACTAGTGTCCAATTTCCAGCCAATCAACGCGCAGCACTCGTGGTATTCGATCGATCGATTCTAGTTGCATGAAGTCAGCACGACCTATGTTGAGCAAATGTGAGCAGTAATTGCTTTTCCATAGATTGATGAATATATTTACCCTGGTGTGTGCAAAATGAGATGCCAAGAACAAATTATTCGCACCTCATAGCGTCCATGTCAAGAGCTTCCATATTACTTTTGCAAACGTCTTTGCATAGCAAGTACGGTCGAATACTGATTTATATTCACCATACATTAGATCTTTCGGAATATGACAATAGTCACATTTGACCCGGTCAGCGTTGGTAGTTCTGACGTGGTATAGTGAACACACTTTGTTGACTAGCGCTAGAGAGCATTCCTACGTTTGCTATTTTGTTTATCAAGATGAATGGGAAACATCCCGCATCGCCTCACGTTTTTCGTAGATAGTGCAGTTTACACTGCCTCACTGTGAAGCATTTAGTATGCACGCGATGTATACAATCAGTTTTATGTTCATCAAAAACTTGCGTTTTACTCGTGAGTTATAAACACGAAAATATGACAGTTGGTTTGCTAATCCGGTAACTATCGAGAATTTATCCACAATATTTGAACCAATAAAATCGAAATGATGTAAAAGTTCAAGGTAAAAGATCTCCATGGCGACGATGAATAGTATCAAAGTCTTCCGTTAATGCATTCGATAGTATACAATAAATAGATACGTGTGATGTGAATATGACCTTCGACCTCGATTCATACATGCTCTTATTTCCGAAAAAACGAAGACAGTAGTTATGAAATCAACTGCAACGAAGTAGCATGTTATTGATTGTGTGTATTCATACATTAGAAGGCGAAGAAGCGGATGCGATAACGTCAAAACATTCGGAGATGAATCAAGTTCCTTGATGATTGGATCGAGATATATCCTTGAAGTTAACCCGTTCAACGCTTATCGCGTTCGCTCATGAATTCCACAAAATAAGAGAACACCAGAGAATTGACCACAGGCGTATGTGACACACAAGGCAAAGAATAAAGCATGAGACACGTATTTCATATGGACAAATTGCCATATCATAACTGCGTTCTTAAACATGTCTGTCCTGGTTGTCAATGGATTTCGTGCCAACAGGTTTAATTCAAGCCTTCAACAAGCGTGCCTCCTTCGACCAACCTTGACAAGTTACAAATCGTCCGATTCCGACTGACGTTGTCCGCTCCTCTCTGGATGATTGGAAAAAATTGGTAGACAAAGGGCAAGCAATACACGGCTGCTACTTAGATATCTGAATATCATTGGATCGTGTTTACCATATCCTAATACTGCAGAAGCTTGAAAGGCCTGATATCACTGGAAAGTTGTTGAATTGGCTACATGACTACCTAACAAATTTTTCGCCCAAGATATTCGCAAGGACAATGAATACATACTTGAGACCAGTCATGGAATACGGTGTGCAGTCATGGTGTCCGTGGCTCAAGAGGGATGTGGAACTTATGCAGCGAATCTATCACCGCTCAACAAAACTAGTTCTCAGCATCCGAAACAAGCCATATAAAGAAAGGATAGCTCAACTGAATCTGTTCGATTTTCCATATCGACGAATCAGAGGAGACCATATCTTACTTTACAAAACATTCCATACCCCGAACCATCCCTTATATGATTTATTCACGCGAAGAGATACGAAAAATTATCGGACCCATGATTATGTGCTAACTGTACCCCATTCTCGCCTTAACTGTAAAAGGTATTTTTACTCTGTCCGTCTCTGTTTTACTTGGAACCGTTTACCATCACCTTTTGCTCACTCTACTGGGTTGCATGAATTTAAAAATAATTAGACGAATTTTTATTGCATTATTCGTTTCCCGAACACTTATATACTGCTTAATCTACTATCCTATGTTCGTTGTTAAGCTTGCTGCGCCGAAAGCTGAATCCATCCTCTACGAAGTATCCTCTATCTTGAACATATCGTGTATGGACAGAGTGACACGCTGAAGTGCTTTCAAAAGCTGGTCTACAGAGCATGTTCACCCTATTACGTCAGCGCCGCCTGCGGTGGCTTGGTCATGTCTATAGAATGGAAAATGGTCGTATTCCGAAAGATCTACTCTACGGTGAGTTGCAATTAGGAAGTCGACCATTGGGCCGACCGCACTTGCGGTACAAAGATGTTTGCAAAAGAGATATGAAAGCTCTTGACATTGACCCCGCAAGCTGGGAAGAACTTGCTCTTGACCGCTCACTTTGGAGGCATTGTGTAAAGCGTCGACTGCAAGCCGGGAGGAGCAAATACAGCTCCTGGCTGCTGAACGCAGATCACGCTGCCGGCGTGCAACTGATGCAATACAACAGAGTTCTGACTATCGTTGCAAGCGCTGCGGGAGAGATTTTTCCTCCCGAATCGGACTGTTTAGTCATTCAAAAAGTTGTAACCCATAAATTCATGCGATGTGATGTACAGCCATGGTCGAGGAACATCGCCGACTGATGCCACAACAAAACAACTTTGAATACTTAAATTCCGAAAATGTGGTCGCTTAAACCAGACTAATGGAATTCTTCCGAAACCCGTATTATTAATAATCGGACTTTTCCTGGCCTTTTGCTCTGGGCTTGTGCCAGGGTGGCGGTGTTCTGCATATCGTTTAAACGCTCATGATTAAGTCTCATTGCTAAGGCATTATGCATCGCCAGAATAATTGGAAATATCTAGTATATCAAAAGTTAAAGCTAGCATGTTGAATTGTGATCAGACAGCACTTGCTTAACGAATGCGTTCGCAATAGAGATACGGAAGTTTTGGGAGGAACATTCTCTCGTCCGGACATTTTATCGGCACTGTGCAAAGCTGTACTCAGCTGCTGAAATTATTTCATAAAGATAGTTTACAAATACCACTGATTGCCGACAATTGCTTATCGCTGTGAGAGCTGCGCGGGAGATATTTCCCTCCGAACTGTTTAATCATTAGGACAGGGTAAAACGCCCAATTCAAAATTTGATAAAGCATCTCCTGTTCTCGGACGCTTAATTGAGTTCAGATAAGAATCATTGATACAACTTGTATCTTTATTTCGTATACATGAACTATTTTTAATCGAATCGTAATTCAACTTTTCAATTTGCATGCCAAAATTGTGCATTACAAACAACTATCATAATGCCTAAATTTCTAACCCAAACAACCGGAGCAATGTTTTTCAAATTAACCGCCTGAGACCTTTCAAGGTCACACAAACACGATAACACATACGATTAAACAATACAACCGAAACGTTCGGTATTTGTGTGGTCCACGTCGTGTACCAAGCACTCACACCTGCTGTGATCGAAAGACAAGTGTCTTGTAACGGGAGCGCGTATTTGCGCGCGAATTATCTGGCGAATATGAAATATTTTGCACGGAAGACAAATAAACAGTGTTTGCATGATCGAATCATACCACACGATAAGACATGAAATTTGGTCAGTAGTGGCCTACATTTCGTCGAACGCGGGACGGCAAATTAAAACAGTTCGCTGAGAAAGAAAAAGGTGAATTTGGAACTGAAATAATTTTCGAATTTCTATTTGGGGCTGGTGTGCTTTATTCCGCGTACAATTCCGAGGACCCCAAAATCAAGATTCGATAAATGATGGTCACAAAAGCGTATAGATTCACAATTATTATAGCATAGTGAATATTCGTTCATGAAAAAAAACACGTAATCATCTAATGTCACATATAGTCCAGTTGAATAAATACGATGAGTCGATACGCTGGTGTCGTTAAATCGTTATGCAACAAAAAGGTGTCCACGTTTTAAATGAATGTTTGAATCCTGGTAGCGATGACAATAGTTTCGCGGAGGGCATTCCAAAGGAAAGCGACACGTACAGTATAAAAAAATATCGGCGACATGAATGGAGAATTTGTAGTGTCACCGAGTGGCTGCGTGTATATCGTGACTCATGGTATTTGAATGAATGTTTTAAATGGATGGTGCGGGGTATTTCAAATATTTTATATGTTAGTATCACTTCATTCCGATTGCTCCTTTGAAAGTGATGAGGATATTCGTTTTTGCAACCGATTCTTGCACGTTCGTTTTCGGAAATCACTTTAGAATTTGGTTACACGTTGGTATATTTTATGAATCAAAATTATATTCTTTTTAACAACGGAGTCCAAGCTTGCGATGCATCCTCCATGGTTGGAATTAACTTTCATGATTGTGGGCAATGTTGTAGGCAAGAAGGTTCGGAAAATCCGTCATAGCATACCAGGAGCTTGGAAGATGAAGCTTGTAGATGACCTCACAATGCAGGCTGTTCTTTAGACTTCAGCATATCCAGACTCTAAGATTCATTTCCGACTCGGACCAGCTGAAAATCGCTAGCCAAAAATGATATTCATACTGGAATTACCGTAAATACCCGCATATAGGACGATACCATGTATAGGACGTAGTAGATATTTGACCATAAAAACGATGGAAAAACTGTGTACCTATATATTGGACGCATCCTAATTTTAGTCCTTAATTTTCATTAATTTTTTATCGAAACTGCAAACTTAAGTCAATCACGGTGAACTCCATACAATCGCTATGATCGTCGTGTGTGCTGATTGCTGACTCATTCATCCTGTCAGTCGGCAGATGTCTGTCTAGCCTTTGTAGACTATCGTGGAAAGTGCACTTCTCATTCTTGGGCGTCATGTCGAATGATTGGATGACATTTTATAAGGAGAAGTTTCTGCTCCAACGAGAGCCAAATAATACTCCATGATTGGTTGATATTACACTTTCATGATATTACACATCTGCAGTATAAATATTCTACCTATTACCGGTGTTTTTAAAGATACGGTTGATTCAGTCAGCACCACTACCGTTCGTTTACAGGCACTAAGATTGGCGAAAGAGCAAAGCATTGCAGATTTTAAGGCGTCGATGAACTGGTGCAAGACATTTTTGGAAGAAATAACCTATCAATAAGACGAAGAACTACCATTAGTCAGCGACTACCCAGCGACCACGAGGATTTATTAATGAAATTTCAAAGTTATGTCATCAAGATGCGTCAGAAATACGACTACGACATGAGCCAGATTGGAAACGCCGATCAGACTCCGCTGACTTTCGACCTGCCATCCGAGACCACAATAAGCATTAAAGGTGCAAGGTCTGTCACTATGCGATCGACTGGAAATGAAAAGAACCGGTTCACCGTGATGCTTGGGTATATGGCTGATGGCACGAAGTTACCACCGTACGTCGTCTTCAAGAGGAAAACCATGCCTTAAGACAAGTTCCCTAGTGGTGTGATAGTCGAGGTGCAAGAACAAGGATGGTTCAATGACAGCTTGATGGACGATTGGCTGAAAACAGTATGGATGAAACGCAAAGGTGGTCTGGAGAAACAGCGATCGATGCTGGTGTTAGACACCTTCCGATGCCATACAACTAACAATGTTAAATCAAAATTGAAGTGGCACAATACAGACCTCGTCGTCATCCCCGGCGGCATGACCAGTATTCTGCAACCGATGGATGTCGTCGTGAATAAGCCATTCAAAGCAGCATTAAAGCAGAAATTGGGCCGAATGGATGATTAATGGTGAGCATACTTTCACCAAGTGCGGCAACATGAAAAAAGTTGACATGCCTACGATCTGCCAATGGATAGTAGATACCTGGAAAGAATTGCCAATCAAGACCGTGGTGAAGGGATTCAAGAAATGTTCTATCAGCAACATGTTAGACGGCACGGAAGACGATATTCTCTGGATGGACGACCCAGACAACAATGTTGACGACGAAATGGAGGAAGAGCTGGACTATCATGATGACTGCATAACACAACAGGAGTGATCTGATTTGTTGAATGAAGACAGTGACGACGAGGATAAATATTGATAAATATTGTACCGGTAAGTTTGAAATTTTTATAATGAATTTTTGATATTATGATAAATGCATAATTTTTATAATAAAAGTATCCACGGATAAGACGCACCTGGTTTTTTAGGGCAAATTATGAAGAAAAAAAGCATCCTATACGCGGGTATTTACTATTTTGGAAATCGAATGGCTGATTATTCCGTACCAACCATACATAAGGAGCATCTATATCACTTTGCAGCTGTACACAGTCCACAGCTAATTCTGTACGTGTTCAAATTTTAATATCATCAGCAAAAAGAATCACCTATGATAGGCCGTTGAATTAGACGAGGAAAATTCCTGGCCCGAGTATGGAATCCTGCAGTCTGCCACCAGAATCATCAGTGGCTCGTTAATGTTCCTAATTTTCAAAATATCATTTCGCAAGAATATATTTACAGCCGTACGGATGGTTAACATTTTCGCTTCCAAGAAGAAATCTGTGAATTGACCACTATCATGAGGTTCAGCATCTAGCTTCCCAGCAAACTGAATCATTTGTAGGCAAGATAATAATTTTCTGCAGTAATTTATTTTTGGTATATAGAAAATGATTTTATTTAGAAGCATTTCACCGAGGGCTTTATGTGGTTGCTCTTATCCGATGGACAGTGATACTGCCTTGAAATAGTGTCAGGATGATGGTACCAAATTGTAGACTTCACCGTCAAATACGTCTCAATTGTCCACATCATTTCACTCAAACAGCTTTGCTCAACACCACTCCTCCAAGTGTTCATCATCCAATGTATTTTCAACTATTTTAAACTGGTCCTCGCATGAGATATTGGAGGGAGTTTTGTACTGCGTTTAGGTAGATTTTTCTAAGCCAGTTGAAAACACTCATGCACACAAAATGATCCAATGACTTTAAGCACTCCGCATTCTCGATTAGATATTCGTCGAAATTTTTTCTCTGTAAGAATTTGCTTCACTTGAAATCTTTTGCATGAAGAAATTACACCCTCAGAATCTTTTGCGGTTTTCGATTTGAAACTCGATGATTAAATGACGAACCATGCGGTATGTTGCCGTCCCCATTGACTTTCGAGAGGTTTTATAATCTTACGCCATTAACCGATCATCCTATGGTTATTGTTAGGCTTACTGCTTTTTCTACCATAAAACTTTCTGGGTTTTGACTACCGATGAAATCAGATTAAACTGAAAGCAGACATGTTTCGAGACAGAGTTGTGCTAAGGTTATTGTCTATAAAAGAATCAAGAATCAAGAATCAAAAATCAAGATTTTATGGTGAAAGAAGCAATTCCTTTACATGTACCATTGGATGAAATCTATTACAAAAAATAAAATGGAATCAAAAACAATATTGTTGCGTGTTTGTCAGGGTTCATTTTGATTCAATATAGAGGGCCGATTATAGGGTGTTGTTCGATATATGCATCTAGTTTTGCTTTAAAACATCAAATGTTGTGCATTTACATCTTCTTGCGATAGTGCATTCCATAGAAAGCAGATAAGCAAAGAGAAGAGATGGCGCCGACAGTCAAGTCTTGAGTGCGGTATTGTGAGGCAGCTTGAGTGACTACGTGTATTCCGAGGAAATATTATTTTTATAAGATCTCAGAGCTAGTGGTTTTCGATTCGAAGTATTTTGTATGCTAAAATAACGTCGCTCTTCATTCGCCCATGTGTAAAATCAGGCAAACCTAGTATGGTCATTCGCTCTTGATATGGGACGTGTTGCATCCCATCAACTAGCTTTGTTGCTCGGTGGTAAATTTTATCCAAGAGGTCGATGTCTTTGCGCAGCAACGGTACCCACGCTGGGATAAAATACTCCATCGTTGGATGAATGTAAGTATTTATAATGCGAGGAAGGGTTTTGGGCATGAACCGCTCAAAAATTCTCCTCAGGATTCCTAATATACCAACCACGTACCCGATTAAACAGTTTTCGACAATGCATATTCGGTTCCAGGTTATTAGTGATCCAAATCCCGAGATACTTTTCAGCGTTGGTCCAAGTTAGGTTTTCATGGCCTAGATGATATGTGTGGCCGTCATTGCGGACAAGCTGCAACATACTACATTTACGCATAATGAACGCGTTTGACCAATCCGTGTACTTCGGTGTTACGGAATACGTGGGTGAACGGGTTGAGACTTGAAAAGGATAATACCAGAAACGTATCGGACCGCAATCCATAAGTGGGTACGCAATAAGGGTGGTTGCACGGTTAATGTTGAATCAAGTCTACTCTGAACTATGCGAGAAAACTTAATAGGCGTTATTTCGAGATATGTCGCTTGGCTTTGATCGCCCTGACCTAATTCGTAATTAATACACCACAGTGAGAAAACCTGGTGTTTAGTAGATTAGGTGTGCGAAAGTATGTAGTGCGGGAGCAGGATGTACTGCTTTTCGATGCCCTACAGACGTTGTTAATTGGAAGACGCAGCTGCGCTAGGTATATTTGTGAAATGGTGAAAGAAAAAATGCCGCTCCCGAATTAGACACAACGATATGCATTGATTCAAGGAATGTTGCAAGAGGTGGGCAAATGAAGTTTCCTGTCCAAATGTTAAGAACAAATGTTAGGGTCCAAAAGTCAATCGATCCATTGTTAATCAGGTCATCCCAATACATCAGTGAGGCCACCCTCTTTAACGCGCTAATTGCGACCAATACAAAGAATTGTGAATTGTGAATTTCGAATTAATCACACGTTTGTATGTTATATGGTAATTCTGTGATTACGAAAATGGTCTTCCGTATGATGGTGATGACTGTTACTTCAAGCTGAGTCGTCATTCATCATAAACATAATCAGAGACAGCAGTACACACCGGTTAGCTTGTACCAAATTTTAACTGCCACAACCATTTAAAGTAGAAAGAGGGGTAAGGGTGGGACTCAAATTGCTACGGATTTTATAGACGAGTAGCACATACACACGGGATATGGTTCCCACCCCTCAAATGTAACTGCATTGAAAACACTTTTCCGCGAACGACTAGAGCGACACAGCATGACCAACTCCTTGCGGCATCAACTGTCATGCATCATAACCAGCTTCCCCCTCTTCACTCCGCTTGACAACATACAAGGTTAAGCACACTCCAAGAAGACCGCCATTGAACACGGTTCCGGGACATATCCTGAAGCGTAACTAACCATTGCGATATGTGACCGCGAAGATACCAGACAGGAAGATGCGCTGCGCTGAATTTGGATAAGTTACGAGTAAGGGTTTTTAACCGCCTATGTCGTGTGACGGTTTGGCCATCCGGAGATTTACGTCAATAAAGATGTGGCGTCGCAAAAAGAATCCGTTTAGAAAGTCGGTGGTCCGGCATCCGTAAAACGTGACCCAACCAGCTTAACCTATGCAACTTGATCTGCTTCTCCCTATCAACATTACTGGCGAACAACTTATTTCCGAGAGCATCGGTGCGTATGTGATTGTAACAGCTAAATCCTAGAATGTTGCGTGAACATTGTTTATCAAACACTTCGAGATGGTGAAAATGT